>JAAZTK010001461.1:0-13991 GCA_036507255.1 Megalothorax incertus
CTGACCCACTTGCGTGGCGGTTATGCAGAGTCAGTGCATATCAGAGAGAGCCCGGCCGTCCCAGGACTTATTCGAATCTGAGCGCGAACGGTCAGACTCGAACTTGGAGCCGAGAGTGAGACTACACTCAGGCTAGGGCCATACGAAGTACGAGACCGTTCATAGGCCTGACTCATACGCTCCCCGAACAGTGCGACCGAAGCCACCCTGAATCCCCATGATCCCCCAGGATCAGTTTTAAATATCATCACTCATCAGATTCTGATATCACATTCGATTCATTATAATAAATTATTATAATAATAATAAATTAATAATCCTTCGAATCTAGATTCGATTCCTAATTTCCTATATTTAAAAATCTAAAATTAATTTAATTTTGGAATAAAATTAAAAGCAATTTCCAAATTATTGAAAATTTGAATTTCGAGTCGACGTCACGATTTCCCCCCTTTAAATCAAAAGTGTCGGGCCACCACCTTTGGAAATTTAAATTGTGTCCTCCGAGTATCCCCTCCCTACCACGACCTGTCCTCATCCTCATCGACACACCCCTGTCCTCATGAGCTCTCGTAATTGACAACGAAACGAAAATCTCATTTTCCCCAAAATAGCAGTGTAAAAGTGCCATATCCTAGGATCTTGTGAAACGTTTTGCGAACGAAGAAGGTCAAAGTGGGGTCAATGGAAGGAACCTAGACGGCCTTCATGGTCATCCTCACTCAAGGGTCATCCCCTGACCTTTTGTTTACATCAGTTTACATCAAGTGACAAGTTTTTAACTGGAATAAGCTCGTTTCCGACCATCAAGAGAAGGACTTTAAAAAAAACACTTTTTGTTGACCTAAATTAAACTTGGGTCATTGATTGGTAACCCTTAAGTGCATCTCATGGAGAACAAGGAGAATTATCAAGGTCATGGGTCAGATTGTGACGATTCTGAGGGGTTCAGGTCTTCAGTCGTTTCAAAATCAGCAGCTCTCCAGTGCAAATTACAGATAAATTCGAAAGGATGTCTAAACCTCTCGTCCATCCTGCTGAAGGCTTTCTCAGCACCCATCAATGAGGTAGGTACAATTTAATATATAAAAATTCATTTAAAAATAGAGATTTAATTGAGATTAAAATGCACTTCCGGTAGGAGCATGCCTGGGCCCTTTGCTACCAATTTGCGAGGGTTGCACAAACAATTCTGGCCTACCCTTCGGACAAGGTCCTCGTCATTGAATCCCCAAACCACATAATTCTACACAAGGATGGCCACATTCATAAAGATACTTTCTACGGGACGGAGGAATCCAAAAGTAAGCACATTAGCATTTTATTTTTTAATAGTTTTAATGGTATTGTTTTTAGGTAGGCCACCCAAGGCTAAAGGCAAACTGGAGGGCAGTGTGAGTTATTTATAATTAATTAATAATTAATTAAAATTCTGAGTATTAGGACTATTATTTCAGCTCATTTACAATCTTGGTGAAGTCATCTTTGACGCTTTGAATTTTGGCCTCGAAGAGGATGAAGAAAGGCACCTCTCACCAGACTTGAAGTCCCTTTTGGAGTCGATGAGTTCAGCAGGTCAGTCACGGACACGACCACATTTTAAGTTGATTTGGTCATGTGACATTTTTTTCTAGAAGGTGACGAACATGGACGACACGAGAATGACGATGAAGGGATTGGAAGAGACTCTGGGGACAGCGATGACGATCGATCTTCGTCTGGAGGAGGAGGAATTTTCAACTTTGGCAGCATTCTCCAGGTATTACTTTTTGTCCAGGTGTAGTCTGTGGCTGTAGTACATCTCTTGCGATTAGTTATATGATTTCTATTTGCAGATGGGTGTTCACCGTCTCGGATCTCAAGGGGTGTCAAACGGAGCTGTCGCGGCTGCGGATTCTCATTACAAAGCAGTATGTCGAGCCCTTGTCGCAGAGGCTGTCGAACTCTCCACCTTCCTACAAAGGGTGTCCTTCGGGACAAAGCAGCTGAGGTCATACTCTCGAGGATCCTCAAATACTCAGACAGCAGACCATGCAGACCTAGACCAGCTCAACTTTAACGACTGGGTGAGTGACAGACACCGACTGTGCAGACACCGACTGTGCGGGTGTACTTATTTGTAAATGTGTTGTTTTTCAGGCTCGACTGTGGATCCAAGTTGTCGACGACCTCCGTAACGGCGTCAAGCTGAAAAAGGTGAACCCAGAGTGTCATGGTCCACCCATCGAGTATACGCTGACCCCCTACGAGATCCTAATGGTAAGCTCTCGGATGACATGACCTTTAGTTCAATCTAAATGTCCCTATGCAGGATGACATCCGGTCAAGAAGGTACCATCTCAATAAAGTCCAAGTGAATGACCTCGCCCCACGGCTAAAAAAGAACGCCCATGACCTCATCCTCGACTTTATCCGCTCTCGACCACCACTCCGAAAGGTGAGCCACATTTACATTATTTGCTCTATCTATCGTGTGACATCCACAGGTCACGGATCGAATTCTGCGACCACCTCCCTGCAAAAAGCCAACCCCCATCGAACTCCTTATGGAATCCATCAGGCAAACGAATGCAAACCGCCTCAGACATATCTCTATTCCAAGCAAGGAGCACCATACTAGGATATTTGACTTTTACACGTAATTTTAACCTGCTAAAGCCCTTTTCTCAATGATACAGAGTACAAATTGAGTAGTCCGGGGTCAAATGGAATGGAATTCGTATATATTTCCTAATTTTTAAGTGTAGAAAAATAAAATTATGAGAAAAATACCGAATATTTGAACGAGAGATTTCAAATCCAATTATATCTTAATAATAATAATTAATAATTAATAATTATGCGGGAATAGTTTGTAATGAGACCAGTCCCAGTTTGGAAAAGTAAAACTCGTTGGACTTCCTAGAAAATTCCAAACGCTTTCAAAAACGTTTTGAAATAAACCTTTTTTCAAAACGTTTTAAATTTGTTCATCAAAACGTTTCAAAAGCTTTTAAAATTCAAAACGTTTTTAAATCAATTTTCAAAACGTTTGAAAATCCAATTTCAATTTCAAAACGTTTCAAAAACTTATAAATTTCAAAACGTTTTAGAATCAATTTTCAAAACGTTTGAAAGTAGACTTTCAAATTCAAAATGTTTCAAAACGTTTTAGAATCAATTTTTAAACGTTTGAAAATCCACTTTTAGTTTCAAAGCGTTTTAAAAGATTTTAAAATTCAAAACGTTTGAAAATGTACTTTTAATTTCAAAACGTTTCAAAGCTATTAAAAATCAAAACTTTTGATAATCGACTTTCAATTTCTAAACGTTTTAAAAGCTTTTCAAATTTCAAAACGTTTTAGAATCAATTTTCCAAACGTTTGAAAATCGGCTTTCAAAACGTTTCAAAAGCTTGAGGATTGAGATTTTTACATTATCCGTAATTTTATCAAATAAAGTCGAGTCAATCAGAAAAGTAAATTAGTAAAAATATAAGTAAATAAGTAAATTTGTATGTAGTTCATTGTAAATTAGATTTTTTATTCAACTTTTTAACTTGAAAAGTTTAAATATAAAAATATAGCCATCCGAAGAATCTAATGATAATACATATTAATTCCACGATACTTAAAGTTGAGCAATTATACTTAAGCTAACAGTTTATACAGAAATTACTTATAATTAGCTCCCTCTAATAATATTAATTAATATTTACCTAATTTAATTAATCTTTATAAAATCCAATTTAAAATTCATCCAAGAAGTGGTTTCTTAACTTTAACCTTTGGAGCTTTTGCACATTTCTCCATTTCCTCAAATAATAAATAACTCTCAAGTATAAACATACTTTTTTCCATTGAAAATGTCCCAGAACTCAGTTTTTCACTTGTTCCCTTCAATTTGTCGAGTAGAGCCCTTTCTGGTGGTGTTATAAGTGCTTGAATCTGATTTATTTATTCCCAAATTAGCTCCAAAATCCTCTAAAATACTTTTAAATGTCAACAAACCTCTTCTAGCTGCTCTTTTGGGCAATCCAGCGACCCCATCTTTGTCAGAATCTTTTCAATCCTTTCCTCCTTCTCAATCAACCTTTGTTCTCGACTCCTTTCCACTTTTAAACGGCATTCCAGGTTCAAAATTGACTTGTAACAGCTCTCCAGCAGTGAATATATCACCTAGAATAGAGCAAAAACATTAAAAACACATTTAAACGACTATATAAATGACTGTAGGTACCTTATTTATCTCAATTGTATAAAGGAATGTAGATTTTGAAGTGCCAGAACTTGCCACAGTATAGGATTTCCTTACTTCTTTAAGGCTAATAAAGTTATCCTGTACTAAACTATATGTCAGAGCCTTTGATTCTTTAGATGGGATCATTGCAAGTTCACGGATCCTTTCTTCATCCAGGAATTTGTGAGTTTTGATGACACGAAAGATCCTTGCTGCAAAAAACCCATGTCTTTGTGTTATAATCCTCTCTACAGTCCCCCAAGCAAGTGCAGCGAAGGCTGAATGAAGGTTAACATTAAAAGAAGCCCCTTGAGGGGTTGGAGTACGCAGGTAAATGTCTTGAGAGTCTTCAGTAAGCACATAAAGATGATCATCAAAGTATTTCAGTGTATTTGAAGAGCTCGGAAGCTTCCCAAGAGCGGTTTTGAGCTCATCTGATGGTATTAGAGGACTCATTGAGTCTTTATAATCAAATTCTTTGCTTAATCCGAGATCTAGGATCAATTTAGGCAGTCTTACATCAATTAGAGGGCTTTTGGGCACCTCTGCTGTATTCCTACTTGAGAAAGAGTCGGGTGATGGTGTAAAAAAGCGGGTAATTACTTTTATGGACCTCTGCTGTACCCCTACTTGAGAAAGAGTCTGGTGATGGTGTAAAAAAGCGAGTAATTCCTTCCAAAATGATCTCATTCCTCATTTCTTGATAGAATTGTTGAATATTCACTTCCCAAAGGGGTTCATCCTCATCCCCGAGACTATGGTCTGGAGAACCATCAAGTATACTCTTGGAGAGAGCGTTTAGGTCAAGGTTTAAGCTTGCATTGTATTTTTCCCCATCTCCAGAAGGTTTGAAGACTGGTATTCTGAGACTGCTCGTCTCCCCGTCGATCTTATCCGATCGAAAAATATAACGCCGGGCCGCAATCTCGTTAAACATCCTTTGGTATTGATATACACGTTCTTTAAGGTCTTCTAGGCTTGTATTTGGATTGTCCTTGACGTATTTTGTCCCATAATAAAAAAGGAATTTACGAAGAGAGATTTGGCCAGCACGGAGAATCTCTTCAAAGATAAGTCTGTGGAGGAATCCCATCCGATCGATAATTTTGATAAACCTGCAAGTTCAGAGTGCTCTTTTATGTTGATTTAATTAAGGTTAATTAAAGTTAATTAGCTACTTACATTGGGTAGCGGAGAAGGCTGAGAGCTTTATCCTTGTTCACCCGATATCCGACACATTCTGAATTAAGTATCCTCTCAAATGACACAATATTATGCATGAGCAGAGATCTCAAAGCTTCCTTAATCTGCAATTAATTAAAATGATTAAAGACATCCACTAATTAACCTTAATTAACCTGAACTTACCAAATTAAAATCTAATTTAATTCGACCCCGAATTACACCGAGTGTTGCAATCCCAGTTTCAAGAAGGATTTCCGTAATTTGTGAGCAAACTGGGCCAAAATAACGGTCCACGAGGGTGGACACAAGGGCGGAGAATTCTTTTGACATCCTGGAAGTCGAGGAGGAGGTCAAATGAGGTCAAATAAATTAATCAAAATGTGGACAGATTTAAAAAATTCAAAAAGTTTGAATATAATTTGAAAAATCCTTCCTCCCGCCCTTTCTTTCCGTCTA
This sequence comes from Megalothorax incertus, assembly GCA_036507255.1. Taxonomy (NCBI): domain Eukaryota; kingdom Metazoa; phylum Arthropoda; class Collembola; order Neelipleona; family Neelidae; genus Megalothorax; species Megalothorax incertus. The sequence goes on from JAAZTK010001461.1 coordinate 5,860, forward strand.
ATTTCAATTTAAAAAGTACACGTAGCCGAATTGAAAGTTTTAAAAATTATTTAATTGGAGTTAATTAGGATTAATTAGTTTAACTGCCTTCAAGAATCCAAGCTAAGCACACTTCCGGTTGTGCATTGAAGATTGTGCTTTTGTTTGAAATTTGGGCCAGAATAACGATAATTTTTTGAATAATTTGCAAAGGTGTTTTTTAAAAGTGCAAATTGTCCATTTCAGTAATTAATCCACTTAATTAACCAATCTAATTAGCCTATTGTGATCCTCAACATCTACAAAAATGAGGAGCTCTTTAGGACTACATTGCTTAATTATCCTAGTCAATTCGTGGATAGTATTATGCGGGTAAGACATGTATAAAATGTTAATTTATTTGGTGACAATTTGTGACTTTGTCCAGCAATTAAAACTTTATTTAATTTGTGTTTTTAATTAGGCGAGACTTTTACCATATATTGGGTGTACCAAAATCCGCTGGAACGAACCAAATTAAAAAGGCGTATAGGCGATTAGCAAAGGAACTCCATCCAGGTTCATTTCAATTGTATTTCTAATTTGTGTACCTAATTTTAATTGGATTATTTTTAATTTAAAGATAAGAACACGGATGATCCTGATGCTGTTACAAAGTTTCAGGACTTAAGTGCTGCATACGAGGCTTTAGTAGACTCTGATAAAAGAGAATTATACGATCGATGTGGTGAGGAATGTCTTCAAAAGGAAGGGGGTGGTGGTGGAGGAGGCTTTGATCCATTTCAATCATTCTTTGGGGATTTTGGCTTTGGATTTGGTAAGATTTATACTTTCATTTATTAAAATGGCAATTAATAATAATAATAAATGTGTTTGATCTTGTCAGGTAATGGAAATGAAAGGAGTAAAGAGGTACAGAGGGGTGCGGATGTAATAATGAGTCTACAAGTGACTCTAGAAGAGCTGTATACGGGTAACTTTGTTGAGGTAGGTCTAAAAAACTCGATTAAAAATATATCTGCAATTAACATGTGTATTTTGTGGACAGATAACACGGAATAAACCAGTAGCAAAACCAGCAAGTGGCACAAGGAAATGTAATTGTCGGCAAGAGATGGTCACAAAGCAGCTTGGTCCAGGCCGATTCCAAATGACTCAACAAAGCGTCTGTGATGAGTGCCCCAACATTAAGTAATTCAATCTTAACTTGTTAAATACGAGCCTATATTAATCAAATACCCTTTAAAATTAGAATGGTCAACGAAGAAAGAACGCTTGAGTTTGAAATTGAGCCAGGAATGGTTGATGGACAGGAGCATCGGTTCGTAGCGGAAGGAGAGCCTCACATTGATGGTAAATGCCTTTGAAATTATATGTAAACCTGATGTATTGCAATTAATATTATGTAGGCGAACCTGGAGATCTCCGTGTACGAATAAAAACAGCTCCACACCCCCGTTTCGAGAGGAAAGGGGATGATCTTTACACGAATATTACCATTTCCCTCCAGGATGCTCTCGTAGGGTTTGAAATGGAAATTAAACATTTGGATGGTCATAAAGTACAGATCTCAAGAGAGAAGGTGACATGGCCAGGGGCTAGGCTCCGGAAAAAGAATGAAGGGATGCCCAATTATGATAACAATAATCAATTTGGAACACTTTATGTGACATTTGATGTGGCTTTCCCCAAAGAAGAGTTCACGGAGGAGGATAGAGAGGGTCTCAAAGCGATTCTCAAGCAAAAGTCAGTAAATAAAGTATATAATGGGTTCAGAATGTCTTCATAACGGCGTTGAAAGGTGTAGCTTTTTAAATTACAACATCACGGATATTAATTTGAACGCAAAGCTCAAAATTACTTAAAAGTTTTTCAAAAATTTTATTCCGAGCTCCAATCCAAATGATTATGCCGTTAAATTATTTAATTAATTAAGGTTTTGTGATGTATCGTATTAAATACAATTATTGTTAATTAGGCCTTTAAATTAAATGCTTTAAATCATAATCCTATACATTATATCGTAGTATAGAATGAATGGAGCACAATTGCCATTTTTTGTTAAAAATTGAATGTTATTTGTATGTAAAATATTTCTATTATCAAATGCAAAATAAATCAAGTTTTAAGTATCTCATTGCTGCCTTTTAGCCATAGCTTAGGAAATAATTGTCTTTTGACCTCAAATTAAGCCTAGAATCCATTAAAGCATTGAAATAGTATAGAAAAATGTCGATCCCAGGGGATAGCATAGGGATTTCAGATGTGGTACGTGAGTTTCAAATTAAAAACCGAAAGAGTTTGGCTAAATTCGACCGTTTGTTTGATTCCTTCAAGAATCTGCATCTTCAAATCCCTCAAAAGCCTTGGACCATCGAGGAGGAGGAACAAAATCAGATTGACGACAAAAGAGAGGTCAAGTATGATGTCTGGTTTCGGGGCGAATCTGGAGAGGCTGTAACCGAAGAGGAAGTGGATCTCCTCTGGAGCTCCTCCAGCCAAGACTTTGAGGACTCGGACACGGAGCCAGAAATTAGAGAATACATGGAAGAAAGGGAATCCTCGAGAGATCCAAAGGCGAATCCGACAGGGGAGGAGCTCTGGTTTGATGCTGAGGTTGGAATTGTGAGGAATTTGCATAGGGAATCAATCAGTCTCACCTCGTATAAGGCTACTGAGGATCTGATGGTGTTTGGCAATAGGGGTGACCATTTCCCATTCCTTAGTCCAGAGGAGCTCAAAAGTAAAGCACTCATTTTGAATTATATTTCATTCACAGGATGCATTTTAATTTGGTTTAGTGCTGGGAGTATCTGGAGATTATTCCAAGCAAAATCTTGGTAAAAATCCTTAATAGACTGCAATTCTGGAAGAATTACTTATCAAGTTATTAGTCAAAATCAAAAATGATATGATTTTTCAATGGAATAAAAGTTAATTGGCCGTACTTTGTATCTTATAATGTAATTATCCTTAATTTCCTATCATTTATCATTACAAAATTACTTTTAAAGGCTAAATGCCTTCTCCATTTCCATTCAAATTGGGATAAATAACATAAATTCATTCCCAGATTACCTCAGGATGAGTGAGCTGTGAGATTGACCTCTATAATCTAGTCTATATTGCTCATATGCATATTAATTCAACCCAGGAAGGGGAACAGGCTTCCAATTCTGACTCCTGAGGACTCCTGAGACTCTTATGAAATGAATTATACTAGTATTGTTGTGTAAAACCCTGTATTTTAATTCCTACAGAGCTTTAATTCCCACGTATCCAGAAATACATCGCGTAGACCTTGCAAAATCCCTCAATCTTTGTCGAAATGCTTTAAATTTATGCATACCTCTTAGGAGTAGTCTAAAGGAAAACAAAAGTGCTTATCTTTTTAATCTTGAATTTTTTGCTCGATCTTCTTATGCCTGCCTATTCCATAATCACCACCTTGCCCTATCTCAATTCCCAGCACCTCAAATTCTAATTAAAACTCGAGTTTAACCCACCGTGAAGGGGTTGTGCACTGGAGCATCTTCAAACTGCAGTCTACATCACACTCTTGAGCCTAAGACATCATGGATAGCATCCTCCTAGCCTCAATTATCCTCATATTTCTCGGATCAACTACGTCTCAATCAATATATTCAAGGTCCCCTGACCATTCTACACTACCCCTCATCGAAACTTATATTACAAAGGGTACTGGAGAAGAGCTGGAGCCACTGACGCCGAATCCTGACCTGGAAATCGTCATATCAGAGGACCAAGTGGCAGAGGATAATGGCAAAGTGTACAATCAAGTGGTGGTCATTTGTAATGCGAGCTATCCTATAACTTGGAGCTATGAAGGGGATGGGGTAAGGTCTTTTTTAATTAATTTTGAATTTAATTGAGTGTCAAATTGACCTTTAAGGCACCGAGGTTGTACACAACACACGTGAGGACCTTTGGGGATTTTTATTTGAGGAACTCGTACGAGTATGCTATATTCCTCGTCCTCTTCCAAGAGAGATTCAATGAACAGCAGGTACTTTTTGGGGTAATTGTCACAATTTTAATGATAAATTCTATATAACCAGACGGGGAATTACATTTGTTCGAGCTTGGAATATCCAGATGTTAAATCAATGAGATACATTTACTTTAAAGGGACATTTGGTTTCCCTTCAATAATGAATAGGGTCATCCAGCCACTTGCAAATGAGAGCAGCGTCAATCTACCTTGCAGAGCCACCGACCCTGATGCACAAATGTACCTCTACAAGATTTCTCCGCCGGTAATTTATTAATTACGCCCCAATTAATTAAATTAATGGTCAAATTAATTGACCTTTGACCTGATAAATGCCCCAGGAGGAAGCAGAGAACCTTACAAATAGCAAATCCGTGTTCTACGACCCTCGATTCGGCTACGAGATGAACTTGAGGGATTTTGCAAACCCTTTTGGAGAGTATTTTTGCCAAGTTAATAACATTGACTCATTCTGGAAGATTGATCTCGTTCCTCCGAAGGGTATTTTAATATTTTAAATCAATTCAAGCACAAAATAACGACCCTTTTTTCAATTGAAATACAGAAATTGAGGTGCAAGTCAGTCCCAGACAAAGTCTAGTATTTATGGATGACTTTTCCAAGCAGACTTTTGATTGCAAAGCTCATGAAAAGGTGACAATCGTCCAACCAAACACTTATTCATTGGGAATTACCTCGCATTACAAGAATCTCACGGAAGAATTCGAATATACGGCGTCCCTTCGGATGAATCCTGACCTACCCCTCTATCCTGTAGCAAAATACTTTCGGATCAACTGCCAAACCCGGAAAGGGGGTCGACTACTCCATTCTTGGGAGTTTTCGAGCATCGGCTCTGAAGAGCTGTCACTCTCATTTGACAAGACTCAAAAGAGGCTTCTTTGCTGCTCTGCCTCGGGGCTTTCAACCACCCAGGAATTTGCAAAATGTGAAACAATTACGGATTGTGACATAAAGAAGGCTTGCTTTGCGACCGGAAGATGTAAACAGAGCTATTCACCTAAAATGGCGGATGCTCCTCCTGGATGCTCTGCCATTGATCTATCTTACACCCTCTCCACATACATGGTACGCTTAATATTCCTTTGGGAAAAAATGATAAATCTTCCCATTAAATTTAATTGAGAATTTAATTAATTCAGGTAAAATGTTCAGTCGGAACAAAGTCCAAAATCGCTCCAATCACACCCACAATCAAAAAGGATGATTTGAGTATTTAATTCCTCTATTATTAAGCCATTGTACACTAATTGAGAGTAATTTACCATGTAGTTATCTACGAGGATCAACAAATTATCCCACCAACCCACCAAATACTTAAAATAAATGCGATGAAGCCGCGAGGGTCACAATCTCGGTTCAAATGCTCCGGGAATTCTTATTTCCTCTCCACAAACTTCATTTTTGCGATGCAAATGAGCGATGGTAAACCCTACTAATTGCAATTAATTGAATTAAAGTCTATAATCATTAAATTATGATACCAAAGGGTCTTATCACTTTGTGGAGGAGACTTCTATCGATTACTCAGACCCGCATTCACCCATCTTGAAGGTACTTTTAATTAATTAATTAATTAATCAAAGACAAGTTTGGACAAGTTAAAGATTTAAAATCAATTATTTTAATTATTTACAATTTTTTTAAGGCTGAATTGGACAATTTTGTTCAGAGCATCATATGCTTTGCTCCATTAATTCAGAATTATGATTGGGTCAACGTATCTATTCCAATTGCGGATAATTTAGGTTTGTTTATTCGCGAAAAATACACATTTTAAATGAGAATATACAATTTTAATTAAAATTTAATTAATATAGTCTTCAGGACAGCCCCATTTAGCTTAAAATCAAGCACCCCAGGGTACCTCCGGAGGCTAGGGCGTACGAGGCGGGGTCACCGATGGCGAGGTAACTTGGAGTAAAAGTGTAAACGAAACAAAATACAAATCCAAATATTTTTGCACATGTTTTTTTGACCTTTGACCCATCATTTTCATCAAATCTATTATAATTAGACCTAATATTAGCTCCACAGGCATTAATTAATTTTATTATGCCTCTAATACCATTGTTCTTCATGCACCTCACATCAAAGTCTTTGTAACCCTTTTAGCGTGCTTAAATTCTAATCAATTTATTATAAAATAATACAAATTAATTTCTAATCTGTTAATTAGTATTTATTTAGCCAGTATCCCGTAAATTATGTTCAAGTTCTTTGTATATAAATTTGTATATTAATAATAAAAATGTTATTTTGTCTTAAATACAGCCTATAAATGAATGATTCATTTGAGTATGAATATTCGCAAACATCATCTTATCTTTGAGCTATTAAAATGCATTGAATTTGATCTCTCGGAATGCTCTGAATCAATACATGTATCATGGACCTTTTCCTTATAGTATTAATACTTTTTCTTATCAATTCTTTCATATATGGCCTATACAAAAAGGTCATTTCAGCAAGATCTCTTCCAAGTACGCCATCCAAATCCAATTAAATCATTTGAGAATGGATCTTAAAATACAATCCTCTCTATCCAAATTAACACGGAAATCAAAATACAGGCAATTACAATCATTTGCCGGCTACCTATTCCTCCTAGCTTGTGCCAACCTAGGGCTATTGATCATTTACCAAAAATATCAAGGCATTGGAGTGGCAAATTTAATAAAAGAGCCATGTAAGGTTAATAAATTCACTACTAAATTAATTCCAGCTCAAGTAATTAATTTATTGCAGATTTACTGGAAGAAATCTCCTGTAAATTCAAAATCCCTCAACCATTTCACCCCTCCATCCGCGAATTCATTTACAAACCTGGAGAATTTAATTGCACGTCCCCAAATTCCCCCAAACTGTTTGTGGCGGATGACGAGACTAATACAATTGTGAGAATAAAGCCCCCGAGGGATGCGGGATTCACAAGATGCTGTTATAGAGTCCTCACGAGGGGCGAAGGGAGTGACTCTGACCTCACTCTCAGCAAGAAATGCTTCCCACTCCTTCGGCCGAGGACCCTTGCCCCCCCTGCTCATGAATTCATTGCAATTTATTGCAAAAAGAACCAAAATTTGAAGCTGATTGATCTCCTCTGGTTCGTCAATCCGGAGAAACCTACCTTGAGGCAAAAGATCAAGGAGAATGACCTTTACAAAGGAAGGGGGATTGACAAAGAGTCGTTAAATGTGTTCATTTTGGGCCTGGATGGCGTTTCAGAAGCCAATTTTCACCGGCAAATGCCCAGGTCGGCCGAGTACCTCTCGGGGCCACTTAAAGCTATCTTTATGAAGGGATATAACAAGCTTGGTGACAATACCTTTCCAAATGTGGTCCCCCTATTGACAGGGATGACTGTGGAGGAGCTCAAGGGAAGGTGCTGGAGAAATGAGAATGACCCCTTTGACAGCTGCCCTTTTATTTGGAAGAATTTCTCCTCCAGAGGTTGGGTGACATCATTCGCAGAGGACGCCCCAGGGATCTCAATATTTAATTATCTTAAAAAGGGGTTTAGGGGTCAGCCTACAGACTTCTACCTAAGACCATTGACAGCTGTACTTGATCTCAAGCTGGGTCATAATTCCCTTAGGTGTCAAAGGCTGGAGGGTGCTCAGGAAATCCTGGAGGAGGACGAGAACTGCGATAGGAATGAGAATGTGTGCTACGGCCATCGGTTGGGATTCCAAATACTGTTGGAGAACCTGGAGAGGACTGCCACCGCCATGCACAAGAACAGTTTGAAAGTCTTCCACATGACTTGGGCAACATCCCTATTCCATGACCATTTGAATGACCCATCCCTGGGGGATGACCTTCTTAGGGGGAGCCTCGAAAGACTCAAGAATGGTGGGTATCTCGAGGATTCATTGTTAATTATCTGTTCAGATCATGGGATTCGATATGGGCCAATCAGGCAGACTGTCCAGGGCAAGATGGAAGAGCGGATGCCACTCCTCACCTTTGTTCTCCCCGAATGGTTCCCCTCAAAGTATCCCAGGGCTCTGGCCAACCTCCGGAGGAACTCACAAAGGCTTACAACGCACTTTGACCTACATGAGACACTCGGGGATTTGTTGGACATGGGACAGGCTCTGCGGAATGGGGAAATTGAGAA
>JAAZTK010001462.1:0-13989 GCA_036507255.1 Megalothorax incertus
AATTCTAGGAATTAAATTAATATTTGAATTCATGAATGGAGATGCACGTGCATTTGTTAGGAATCCAGAAATCACCGCCGTAAAAATCTTGAATTAATTTATTTGGTTATTTATTTTTTTAAAAAAAATCAGGAAACACTTTTGGGAATATCCCACGATATAGCCCTTGGAATGGACTATATCCACGACCTGAATATAATACATAGGGATTTGGCTGCCCGGAATGTTCTTCTGGATTCAAAAAATACCGCCAAAATATCGGATTTTGGACTGAGCCGATTAGTAGATCGGGAATCCCAATATTTTTACAGCGTAAGATTTTTATTAGAATTAAAAGTCAATATTTATTTAATAATTGTTTCATTTATGGTAGATAAAGCCTTCATCCATTCTCCCAATCCGATGGATGCCTAAGGAAAGTCTCCCCCTAGATGGCGGTAAGGGAAGGTTCAACAAACGGTCGGATATCTGGTCATTTGGGGTCACACTTTGGGAGGTTTGGAACAGAGCACAAGTACCATATGCTAATTTAAATGACGAGGTATTTTTTCGCAGATTTTAGAATTATTGTTATATTTTACTAAATTTTGCGATTTTTTAAATAATTTTGCAGGAAGTTAAGCAAGCACTTTGCGCAGGGCAAAATCCAATGTCATTTGAAATCCCCGAAGGAATTCCAAGAGGAATCGAACACCTTTTGGAGACTATTTTTGTGAGTGAGGAACTGCGGCCAAATTTTGCGAGGATTAAAATATTCCTGAATGATATTATGAAAGGAAAAGCGAATCTTAATCAGGAAAAATGTTTGAATTTTCAAAAAAATCAGGGCCAAAATCGAAAAACAAATCAAAGGTCAAATTCGAAGGAAAATGAAGATTTTTTTACGGCAAAATCTACAAATTTTCCAGAAGAGTTGGAACTAAATTCCGAAATTGAAATTAAAGACACAGAATTTTATCTGACTCGAGATAATTTTGAAAAAATCATGTCTTCTCACAACAAAAATAACACAGTCAAATACCTAGATTGTCGTGATATTTCTGCCCAAAAAGTTCAAAAAATCGCAACAAAATTCAAAGCCACCCAAAAATTAGTTTTTTTGCATTATTGGGTAATTAATAAAAATAATTTAATAAATTGAATCTTTTTTTTATTAACTAGGACTTAACTGGGAAATGCGTGCAATTCAATTCAAGTTTGGGTGATGGGTGCGATGATTGTATTTTCAAACTACCCCAAATGAACACATTCGAGAATTTGAAAGAATTACGGATCCAAAATTTAGAAATTAACACTGGAGATGTGGACATTTCTCCAGTGAATTTACCAAACTTAAAAATATTGAAAATTTTTTCATGTAACATTGTGGGGAACTTGATTGAGACAATTGTAAGGCGTCTTTGTGCTCTGGAATGGATATATTTATGGGGAAACCTACCGTTATTGGAAAAGGGGGATGTTGAGTCACTTTTAAGGATGAAATCTTTGAAAATTATTCTGAATACATGGCTTAATCGACAAGTTATCAACGGATCTTTCGCCCCGATTGGACCACATGGGGAACTTATGGAAAAAATTACTCAAAATGCACATATTGAATTTAAAAGAGATTCAAATAATCTACCCTGGAAAATGACAATGAAAAAATAAGAAATATTTCATCATTTTATAATTTTTTTTTATATTTTTTTTTAAATATTAAAATTCCAAATGTACAATATTACTTCAGATACAAGATATGAAAATATGAATTGTAAAATGGGCCATTATAAATAATTAACATAATTTTCATTTGGAATAATTTTGTGATTATTTAGCAGGTTTAATTTGACTAAATATTAATGTTAAAATAAATACTCGTACATTTATATTTAAATACTTCAATGAATGATATTTCTTTTAAAAACATCAAAAGTTTATCAATCCTATTTGTTTTTTTACGGGGTAAAATCTAAAAAGAGTCAATGATTTATTATCAAGACTTGGCATGATTAAAAAAAATTTTGACACAATTTAGGAAAGAAGTTACTCGTCCTATTTGTATTTATAAACAGATCACATTAATGCTTTTCACATTTTAATTTATAATAAAATAGTATAAATTATATTTTGTATTGAATTATAAATAACTACATATTAGCTTACATTAATATTAATTTCTTTTCCAAACTCTGATAGCCGTGTTTTTGGGACGGATTTCTTCAACGTTTGTCATTGAGAAACTCAAGCCATAAATAAAATCCCAACTAGTACTACTGAATGGACCTGATTCAATATAATCACTCCAACCGGAGGATGGAACAGAAATTTCACTAGGAAAATATGAACTAGTAACCGCATATTTGACCCCTCCCAATCTCGGTGCATTCTCGGCTTGTACATTTCCAATGGGTGCAGCTCCCCCTCCAGTCACACGGAAAAAGAGGCCCTCATATTCCCCGCTCACATCTTCCCAAATATACCCGGGCCATAGATCCACAGGAGATGGCTGGGTCCCCACCTGGAAATACAGGAAACCAACTGGAACTGGCAAAAATGAATATGGGGAATAATTAACTAATTGTTTTAAACTTGATATATATGCAATATATGTAATAATGCAATAAAACTAAACTAAAATCCAATTAAAAATTCAATTACTTACAAATTTTCTCAAATTCGATTTTTGTAGCCTTTTCAGATTCATAAAAATTAAAACGCAATTTGAGTAATTCTTGGACAAGTTCTTCGTGGGTATATTCCAATGGTTTTTGACATAGAACTAAATTCCGCGTCCCACAAGCCACATCCTCCCATTGGCCATCCTCAGCCTTGATGGATTTACCGGCGCTAGATACAAACCGGGCGCAGTTACGAATGGTGTCATCTGATGGGTATCCTGGTGCCCAGTTTGCGTAAGAGGTCATGTCATCCCCGTTGGCCCACATAAAATGAGTTGAATTAACCCTGGCTGCCCCAAGCCAAACCCCGTCCAAAACACCATGCTGGAGATACAGGTAGTCGTCGATAAATTGCTGTTCCTCGGAGCTTTTGACCACCGCAAGTGAGGACGGAGAATAGTGACTAACGCATAGGGTTAGAGCATCCTGGGCTGTGACGAAATCCTGGGTTAACAGATAGCATTTTTCATCCTTATATTGGACCCAATCCCCAGATGACCCGCACCTAATTCCTACAATTATAATATGAAAAAACATAATTTTTTTAAAAAATACAAATATTTTAATACTCGTATATGTAGTAATAAATACCTTGCACGAGTAAGGGAAGGAATAGAATAAATACGGATATTATACTGAACATTATATTTTTAAATTAATTTCAATCGAATGAAATGAAATATTTTTCTCATCTTTTTATAGTCCAACACCTGGCTATATAATTATTCATTAAAAATAAATGGAGTTATTGAAAAAATAAATAAATTGCTTTTATGTGTATTTTTCGAGATTTTAAAAGCTTTTTTAGATTTTAAATATCAGATATTTCTCTTATCAGAATCTGGCTGAAGGTTACCTTTGAAAAACCTCGCATTTCCGATAAAATATACATTAATATATCAACTAATAAATATACATTAATGTATTAATTAATTTTGGGGAGAAGGTGAGTAATGAGCATCTTTTCATGATAAGAATAGGTATTTTATAACTATTGCTATATACATACATGTATTTCATATTATAGAGTTCCAACTTCATATATTGTAAATAAGTTTTATAAGAGTAGTAAGTAGTAAGTTATACATGTTTGTAAAATTCTTATTTCGTCAAATATTATCAAAAATGACCCAACTGGTCACATATAATATTGTAGTTAAAAATAAATATATTGATATATTCCTTTGGCTAATGTTCTCGTAGTCCTTGTAAGAATATGCTTGGGTCAAAGCAATTCAATTTTAATTTTTAAAAATTGGTAAATTCGTACCCAATTTTAATTTTGAAATACCCAATTTTGTCAATCGCAGCAAAATTATGAATTTTTCCAGTTCCAAATCATTCTGAACATTTCATTAAAGTAATTGTATCTTTATCAGAAAAATTTCTAATCATAATAATCAAACTTGAGATAAATTAATCTATGTCCTACCTAATCATGATAATTTAAACACGGTTGGTTCTCTATCTGTTTATTTATTCATCTGGATTATCTGACTAGTAAAAATTTAAATGAGAATATACTACGTGGCATTCATTTAAGTCGCCATTTTAAAATTGCAAAAAAAACATTTTAGCAAACAAATTAATTTGCAATGGATAAGGACCCTGTAGTGAAATACTCTAACGAGGATGTTAAATACGGTCGCCATATTGGCCAGGGTGGATTCGGAATTGTTTTTGAGGGTGAGATTTCATATTTAAATTCAGACAAATTAATATTTTTAAATAAATTGTAATTTTAGGTACATTAAAAGATGAAAAAATAGCAATAAAAGTCCCCAAAGAAGATTTAGTGAATGATTTAATGAACGAACTCAAATTCCTCGCCAAATTAAAGCACCCAAATGTTGTCTATTTTTATGGGGTTTTAGTTGAGGAATCAGGTTATTTAAATAATAATATTTTTTAAAAATAATTTAATTTAAGATTTTAGAAATTTTATATTAAAAAATTGGATTTAAATTCTAGGAATTAAATTAATATTTGAATTCATGAATGGAGATGCACGTGCATTTGTTAGGAATCCAGAAATCACCGCCGTAAAAATCTTGAATTAATTTATTTGGTTATTTATTTTTTTAAAAAAAATCAGGAAACACTTTTGGGAATATCCCACGATATAGCCCTTGGAATGGACTATATCCACGACCTGAATATAATACATAGGGATTTGGCTGCCCGGAATGTTCTTCTGGATTCAAAAAATACCGCCAAAATATCGGATTTTGGACTGAGCCGATTAGTAGATCGGGAATCCCAATATTTTTACAGCGTAAGATTTTTATTAGAATTAAAAGTCAATATTTATTTAATAATTGTTTCATTTATGGTAGATAAAGCCTTCATCCATTCTCCCAATCCGATGGATGCCTAAGGAAAGTCTCCCCCTAGATGGCGGTAAGGGAAGGTTCAACAAACGGTCGGATATCTGGTCATTTGGGGTCACACTTTGGGAGGTTTGGAACAGAGCACAAGTACCATATGCTAATTTAAATGACGAGGTATTTTTTCGCAGATTTTAGAATTATTGTTATATTTTACTAAATTTTGCGATTTTTTAAATAATTTTGCAGGAAGTTAAGCAAGCACTTTGCGCAGGGCAAAATCCAATGTCATTTGAAATCCCCGAAGGAATTCCAAGAGGAATCGAACACCTTTTGGAGACTATTTTTGTGAGTGAGGAACTGCGGCCAAATTTTGCGAGGATTAAAATATTCCTGAATGATATTATGAAAGGAAAAGCGAATCTTAATCAGGAAAAATGTTTGAATTTTCAAAAAAATCAGGGCCAAAATCGAAAAACAAATCAAAGGTCAAATTCGAAGGAAAATGAAGATTTTTTTACGGCAAAATCTACAAATTTTCCAGAAGAGTTGGAACTAAATTCCGAAATTGAAATTAAAGACACAGAATTTTATCTGACTCGAGATAATTTTGAAAAAATCATGTCTTCTCACAACAAAAATAACACAGTCAAATACCTAGATTGTCGTGATATTTCTGCCCAAAAAGTTCAAAAAATCGCAACAAAATTCAAAGCCACCCAAAAATTAGTTTTTTTGCATTATTGGGTAATTAATAAAAATAATTTAATAAATTGAATCTTTTTTTTATTAACTAGGACTTAACTGGGAAATGCGTGCAATTCAATTCAAGTTTGGGTGATGGGTGCGATGATTGTATTTTCAAACTACCCCAAATGAACACATTCGAGAATTTGAAAGAATTACGGATCCAAAATTTAGAAATTAACACTGGAGATGTGGACATTTCTCCAGTGAATTTACCAAACTTAAAAATATTGAAAATTTTTTCATGTAACATTGTGGGGAACTTGATTGAGACAATTGTAAGGCGTCTTTGTGCTCTGGAATGGATATATTTATGGGGAAACCTACCGTTATTGGAAAAGGGGGATGTTGAGTCACTTTTAAGGATGAAATCTTTGAAAATTATTCTGAATACATGGCTTAATCGACAAGTTATCAACGGATCTTTCGCCCCGATTGGACCACATGGGGAACTTATGGAAAAAATTACTCAAAATGCACATATTGAATTTAAAAGAGATTCAAATAATCTACCCTGGAAAATGACAATGAAAAAATAAGAAATATTTCATCATTTTATAATTTTTTTTTATATTTTTTTTTAAATATTAAAATTCCAAATGTACAATATTACTTCAGATACAAGATATGAAAATATGAATTGTAAAATGGGCCATTATAAATAATTAACATAATTTTCATTTGGAATAATTTTGTGATTATTTAGCAGGTTTAATTTGACTAAATATTAATGTTAAAATAAATACTCGTACATTTATATTTAAATACTTCAATGAATGATATTTCTTTTAAAAACATCAAAAGTTTATCAATCCTATTTGTTTTTTTACGGGGTAAAATCTAAAAAGAGTCAATGATTTATTATCAAGACTTGGCATGATTAAAAAAAATTTTGACACAATTTAGGAAAGAAGTTACTCGTCCTATTTGTATTTATAAACAGATCACATTAATGCTTTTCACATTTTAATTTATAATAAAATAGTATAAATTATATTTTGTATTGAATTATAAATAACTACATATTAGCTTACATTAATATTAATTTCTTTTCCAAACTCTGATAGCCGTGTTTTTGGGACGGATTTCTTCAACGTTTGTCATTGAGAAACTCAAGCCATAAATAAAATCCCAACTAGTACTACTGAATGGACCTGATTCAATATAATCACTCCAACCGGAGGATGGAACAGAAATTTCACTAGGAAAATATGAACTAGTAACCGCATATTTGACCCCTCCCAATCTCGGTGCATTCTCGGCTTGTACATTTCCAATGGGTGCAGCTCCCCCTCCAGTCACACGGAAAAAGAGGCCCTCATATTCCCCGCTCACATCTTCCCAAATATACCCGGGCCATAGATCCACAGGAGATGGCTGGGTCCCCACCTGGAAATACAGGAAACCAACTGGAACTGGCAAAAATGAATATGGGGAATAATTAACTAATTGTTTTAAACTTGATATATATGCAATATATGTAATAATGCAATAAAACTAAACTAAAATCCAATTAAAAATTCAATTACTTACAAATTTTCTCAAATTCGATTTTTGTAGCCTTTTCAGATTCATAAAAATTAAAACGCAATTTGAGTAATTCTTGGACAAGTTCTTCGTGGGTATATTCCAATGGTTTTTGACATAGAACTAAATTCCGCGTCCCACAAGCCACATCCTCCCATTGGCCATCCTCAGCCTTGATGGATTTACCGGCGCTAGATACAAACCGGGCGCAGTTACGAATGGTGTCATCTGATGGGTATCCTGGTGCCCAGTTTGCGTAAGAGGTCATGTCATCCCCGTTGGCCCACATAAAATGAGTTGAATTAACCCTGGCTGCCCCAAGCCAAACCCCGTCCAAAACACCATGCTGGAGATACAGGTAGTCGTCGATAAATTGCTGTTCCTCGGAGCTTTTGACCACCGCAAGTGAGGACGGAGAATAGTGACTAACGCATAGG
This sequence comes from Megalothorax incertus, assembly GCA_036507255.1. Lineage (NCBI taxonomy): Eukaryota > Metazoa > Arthropoda > Collembola > Neelipleona > Neelidae > Megalothorax > Megalothorax incertus. The sequence continues at coordinate 7,699 of JAAZTK010001462.1, forward strand.
GTTAGAGCATCCTGGGCTGTGACGAAATCCTGGGTTAACAGATAGCATTTTTCATCCTTATATTGGACCCAATCCCCAGATGACCCGCACCTAATTCCTACAATTATAATATGAAAAAACATAATTTTTTTAAAAAATACAAATATTTTAATACTCGTATATGTAGTAATAAATACCTTGCACGAGTAAGGGAAGGAATAGAATAAATACGGATATTATACTGAACATTATATTTTTAAATTAATTTCAATCGAATGAAATGAAATATTTTTCTCATCTTTTTATAGTCCAACACCTGGCTATATAATTATTCATTAAAAATAAATGGAGTTATTGAAAAAATAAATAAATTGCTTTTATGTGTATTTTTCGAGATTTTAAAAGCTTTTTTAGATTTTAAATATCAGATATTTCTCTTATCAGAATCTGGCTGAAGGTTACCTTTGAAAAACCTCGCATTTCCGATAAAATATACATTAATATATCAACTAATAAATATACATTAATGTATTAATTAATTTTGGGGAGAAGGTGAGTAATGAGCATCTTTTCATGATAAGAATAGGTATTTTATAACTATTGCTATATACATACATGTATTTCATATTATAGAGTTCCAACTTCATATATTGTAAATAAGTTTTATAAGAGTAGTAAGTAGTAAGTTATACATGTTTGTAAAATTCTTATTTCGTCAAATATTATCAAAAATGACCCAACTGGTCACATATAATATTGTAGTTAAAAATAAATATATTGATATATTCCTTTGGCTAATGTTCTCGTAGTCCTTGTAAGAATATGCTTGGGTCAAAGCAATTCAATTTTAATTTTTAAAAATTGGTAAATTCGTACCCAATTTTAATTTTGAAATACCCAATTTTGTCAATCGCAGCAAAATTATGAATTTTTCCAGTTCCAAATCATTCTGAACATTTCATTAAAGTAATTGTATCTTTATCAGAAAAATTTCTAATCATAATAATCAAACTTGAGATAAATTAATCTATGTCCTACCTAATCATGATAATTTAAACACGGTTGGTTCTCTATCTGTTTATTTATTCATCTGGATTATCTGACTAGTAAAAATTTAAATGAGAATATACTACGTGGCATTCATTTAAGTCGCCATTTTAAAATTGCAAAAAAAACATTTTAGCAAACAAATTAATTTGCAATGGATAAGGACCCTGTAGTGAAATACTCTAACGAGGATGTTAAATACGGTCGCCATATTGGCCAGGGTGGATTCGGAATTGTTTTTGAGGGTGAGATTTCATATTTAAATTCAGACAAATTAATATTTTTAAATAAATTGTAATTTTAGGTACATTAAAAGATGAAAAAATAGCAATAAAAGTCCCCAAAGAAGATTTAGTGAATGATTTAATGAACGAACTCAAATTCCTCGCCAAATTAAAGCACCCAAATGTTGTCTATTTTTATGGGGTTTTAGTTGAGGAATCAGGTTATTTAAATAATAATATTTTTTAAAAATAATTTAATTTAAGATTTTAGAAATTTTATATTAAAAAATTGGATTTAAATTCTAGGAATTAAATTAATATTTGAATTCATGAATGGAGATGCACGTGCATTTGTTAGGAATCCAGAAATCACCGCCGTAAAAATCTTGAATTAATTTATTTGGTTATTTATTTTTTTAAAAAAAATCAGGAAACACTTTTGGGAATATCCCACGATATAGCCCTTGGAATGGACTATATCCACGACCTGAATATAATACATAGGGATTTGGCTGCCCGGAATGTTCTTCTGGATTCAAAAAATACCGCCAAAATATCGGATTTTGGACTGAGCCGATTAGTAGATCGGGAATCCCAATATTTTTACAGCGTAAGATTTTTATTAGAATTAAAAGTCAATATTTATTTAATAATTGTTTCATTTATGGTAGATAAAGCCTTCATCCATTCTCCCAATCCGATGGATGCCTAAGGAAAGTCTCCCCCTAGATGGCGGTAAGGGAAGGTTCAACAAACGGTCGGATATCTGGTCATTTGGGGTCACACTTTGGGAGGTTTGGAACAGAGCACAAGTACCATATGCTAATTTAAATGACGAGGTATTTTTTCGCAGATTTTAGAATTATTGTTATATTTTACTAAATTTTGCGATTTTTTAAATAATTTTGCAGGAAGTTAAGCAAGCACTTTGCGCAGGGCAAAATCCAATGTCATTTGAAATCCCCGAAGGAATTCCAAGAGGAATCGAACACCTTTTGGAGACTATTTTTGTGAGTGAGGAACTGCGGCCAAATTTTGCGAGGATTAAAATATTCCTGAATGATATTATGAAAGGAAAAGCGAATCTTAATCAGGAAAAATGTTTGAATTTTCAAAAAAATCAGGGCCAAAATCGAAAAACAAATCAAAGGTCAAATTCGAAGGAAAATGAAGATTTTTTTACGGCAAAATCTACAAATTTTCCAGAAGAGTTGGAACTAAATTCCGAAATTGAAATTAAAGACACAGAATTTTATCTGACTCGAGATAATTTTGAAAAAATCATGTCTTCTCACAACAAAAATAACACAGTCAAATACCTAGATTGTCGTGATATTTCTGCCCAAAAAGTTCAAAAAATCGCAACAAAATTCAAAGCCACCCAAAAATTAGTTTTTTTGCATTATTGGGTAATTAATAAAAATAATTTAATAAATTGAATCTTTTTTTTATTAACTAGGACTTAACTGGGAAATGCGTGCAATTCAATTCAAGTTTGGGTGATGGGTGCGATGATTGTATTTTCAAACTACCCCAAATGAACACATTCGAGAATTTGAAAGAATTACGGATCCAAAATTTAGAAATTAACACTGGAGATGTGGACATTTCTCCAGTGAATTTACCAAACTTAAAAATATTGAAAATTTTTTCATGTAACATTGTGGGGAACTTGATTGAGACAATTGTAAGGCGTCTTTGTGCTCTGGAATGGATATATTTATGGGGAAACCTACCGTTATTGGAAAAGGGGGATGTTGAGTCACTTTTAAGGATGAAATCTTTGAAAATTATTCTGAATACATGGCTTAATCGACAAGTTATCAACGGATCTTTCGCCCCGATTGGACCACATGGGGAACTTATGGAAAAAATTACTCAAAATGCACATATTGAATTTAAAAGAGATTCAAATAATCTACCCTGGAAAATGACAATGAAAAAATAAGAAATATTTCATCATTTTATAATTTTTTTTTATATTTTTTTTTAAATATTAAAATTCCAAATGTACAATATTACTTCAGATACAAGATATGAAAATATGAATTGTAAAATGGGCCATTATAAATAATTAACATAATTTTCATTTGGAATAATTTTGTGATTATTTAGCAGGTTTAATTTGACTAAATATTAATGTTAAAATAAATACTCGTACATTTATATTTAAATACTTCAATGAATGATATTTCTTTTAAAAACATCAAAAGTTTATCAATCCTATTTGTTTTTTTACGGGGTAAAATCTAAAAAGAGTCAATGATTTATTATCAAGACTTGGCATGATTAAAAAAAATTTTGACACAATTTAGGAAAGAAGTTACTCGTCCTATTTGTATTTATAAACAGATCACATTAATGCTTTTCACATTTTAATTTATAATAAAATAGTATAAATTATATTTTGTATTGAATTATAAATAACTACATATTAGCTTACATTAATATTAATTTCTTTTCCAAACTCTGATAGCCGTGTTTTTGGGACGGATTTCTTCAACGTTTGTCATTGAGAAACTCAAGCCATAAATAAAATCCCAACTAGTACTACTGAATGGACCTGATTCAATATAATCACTCCAACCGGAGGATGGAACAGAAATTTCACTAGGAAAATATGAACTAGTAACCGCATATTTGACCCCTCCCAATCTCGGTGCATTCTCGGCTTGTACATTTCCAATGGGTGCAGCTCCCCCTCCAGTCACACGGAAAAAGAGGCCCTCATATTCCCCGCTCACATCTTCCCAAATATACCCGGGCCATAGATCCACAGGAGATGGCTGGGTCCCCACCTGGAAATACAGGAAACCAACTGGAACTGGCAAAAATGAATATGGGGAATAATTAACTAATTGTTTTAAACTTGATATATATGCAATATATGTAATAATGCAATAAAACTAAACTAAAATCCAATTAAAAATTCAATTACTTACAAATTTTCTCAAATTCGATTTTTGTAGCCTTTTCAGATTCATAAAAATTAAAACGCAATTTGAGTAATTCTTGGACAAGTTCTTCGTGGGTATATTCCAATGGTTTTTGACATAGAACTAAATTCCGCGTCCCACAAGCCACATCCTCCCATTGGCCATCCTCAGCCTTGATGGATTTACCGGCGCTAGATACAAACCGGGCGCAGTTACGAATGGTGTCATCTGATGGGTATCCTGGTGCCCAGTTTGCGTAAGAGGTCATGTCATCCCCGTTGGCCCACATAAAATGAGTTGAATTAACCCTGGCTGCCCCAAGCCAAACCCCGTCCAAAACACCATGCTGGAGATACAGGTAGTCGTCGATAAATTGCTGTTCCTCGGAGCTTTTGACCACCGCAAGTGAGGACGGAGAATAGTGACTAACGCATAGGGTTAGAGCATCCTGGGCTGTGACGAAATCCTGGGTTAACAGATAGCATTTTTCATCCTTATATTGGACCCAATCCCCAGATGACCCGCACCTAATTCCTACAATTATAATATGAAAAAACATAATTTTTTTAAAAAATACAAATATTTTAATACTCGTATATGTAGTAATAAATACCTTGCACGAGTAAGGGAAGGAATAGAATAAATACGGATATTATACTGAACATTATATTTTTAAATTAATTTCAATCGAATGAAATGAAATATTTTTCTCATCTTTTTATAGTCCAACACCTGGCTATATAATTATTCATTAAAAATAAATGGAGTTATTGAAAAAATAAATAAATTGCTTTTATGTGTATTTTTCGAGATTTTAAAAGCTTTTTTAGATTTTAAATATCAGATATTTCTCTTATCAGAATCTGGCTGAAGGTTACCTTTGAAAAACCTCGCATTTCCGATAAAATATACATTAATATATCAACTAATAAATATACATTAATGTATTAATTAATTTTGGGGAGAAGGTGAGTAATGAGCATCTTTTCATGATAAGAATAGGTATTTTATAACTATTGCTATATACATACATGTATTTCATATTATAGAGTTCCAACTTCATATATTGTAAATAAGTTTTATAAGAGTAGTAAGTAGTAAGTTATACATGTTTGTAAAATTCTTATTTCGTCAAATATTATCAAAAATGACCCAACTGGTCACATATAATATTGTAGTTAAAAATAAATATATTGATATATTCCTTTGGCTAATGTTCTCGTAGTCCTTGTAAGAATATGCTTGGGTCAAAGCAATTCAATTTTAATTTTTAAAAATTGGTAAATTCGTACCCAATTTTAATTTTGAAATACCCAATTTTGTCAATCGCAGCAAAATTATGAATTTTTCCAGTTCCAAATCATTCTGAACATTTCATTAAAGTAATTGTATCTTTATCAGAAAAATTTCTAATCATAATAATCAAACTTGAGATAAATTAATCTATGTCCTACCTAATCATGATAATTTAAACACGGTTGGTTCTCTATCTGTTTATTTATTCATCTGGATTATCTGACTAGTAAAAATTTAAATGAGAATATACTACGTGGCATTCATTTAAGTCGCCATTTTAAAATTGCAAAAAAAACATTTTAGCAAACAAATTAATTTGCAATGGATAAGGACCCTGTAGTGAAATACTCTAACGAGGATGTTAAATACGGTCGCCATATTGGCCAGGGTGGATTCGGAATTGTTTTTGAGGGTGAGATTTCATATTTAAATTCAGACAAATTAATATTTTTAAATAAATTGTAATTTTAGGTACATTAAAAGATGAAAAAATAGCAATAAAAGTCCCCAAAGAAGATTTAGTGAATGATTTAATGAACGAACTCAAATTCCTCGCCAAATTAAAGCACCCAAATGTTGTCTATTTTTATGGGGTTTTAGTTGAGGAATCAGGTTATTTAAATAATAATATTTTTTAAAAATAATTTAATTTAAGATTTTAGAAATTTTATATTAAAAAATTGGATTTAAATTCTAGGAATTAAATTAATATTTGAATTCATGAATGGAGATGCACGTGCATTTGTTAGGAATCCAGAAATCACCGCCGTAAAAATCTTGAATTAATTTATTTGGTTATTTATTTTTTT
>JAAZTK010001463.1:0-13987 GCA_036507255.1 Megalothorax incertus
CCCTCACAGGTTAAAAAGGGGACCGAGCTGAACTTGGAGAGGCAAGAGCCAGAGGATCCCAAATCCAAATGGATTTCTTCTTGAGAAGAGTCTCCTATTTTGCTCTGAATAGAATTCAAGCTGTATCCCTCCCACAACTTTTTACTCCCAGCTGGACACTCTGGAATAGCCTGAGACTGGCTGTGTCGCACAATTACTTGGCCAGACTCGAAACCTCCGCCGCCAAGAGTCCCATTGGAATCGGTTCCCCTCGACTCGAGAGAGCACACTCCCTTTTGGAACAAAAAAAAACAATAAATCCATTGAGATTTGAATATAAACACTCTTGATGGAAATCTCAGGATTGAGATAAGGGTCTTTTGAAGAGTTTAACAGAGAATGTGAAGAGATACAAATAGGGATCGTGTGTATAAACAAATGAGGAGTGTAAAAAGTGCAAGATCATGACATTTTTATAAAGGTTTAATATCTCATACCGGTCTTCCCGGAAGACCTGGAATTCCATCTCGGCCTACGGATTAAACAAGGGTTTTTGCGAGTAAAACTTGCAATTTTAAGGCTGAATACGAGAATACTATATATGCGACCGATTACCTGGCCGGCCTGGGAGACCCTCGAATCCCGGAAGACCGCTAATCCCAGGCTCCTGTAATGAGAAACCCGTTTAAAACAATACCTATCAAATTTGAATTATATCGTGTTTGCACATACCCCTTTAATACCCAAGCCAGGTAATCCTTGAATCCCCTTGAAAGGAAATAGAATTAGATATGTATCAGTGGATTCTACGAGTTTTATGATAGTGTTTGATTTAGAGAAGTTCATACCGGGGGACCGGGTGGACCAATGGGACCTGGGATTGTAAAGGAAATGATTAACTCAGCTCATAACCACTAATTACAATATAAATGTCAAGAGTTTTATGAATTATATTCACCTGATGGCCCCGGAGCCCCTCCTGGAATAAAAAGAAACAAATAAAAGTAATTAAGGCGTTTCTCTTCGAAGGAGTAATGGGATTATCTAATAGTAATAATACTCTGAGTGGGTGCGGGCGCCAACGATTCATGGTCCACCACACCTTTCTCCTCCTCCTCCTCCCTTCCATCAATGGAACTCATCTTCATGCTGTGATTTGTATTTGTTCCAGTATCTTTTATTGTTTCCCCCGCTAGTGCTTCCGGCAATGTTTGGATCAAGGAGGGTGAACATTTGCAAGATCCATCTGTATAAACAAATCATATTAGAAATGAGTTTATGAATCAAAGCGAATCCTGCTCTGGAATAAATTTCACACTCATTTACAGGTGTAAATGGATGCAAAATCTTGTAAGCTTTGCAATTGGGGCAATCGCATGTTCTAATAGTATTACAAGTGCAATACCTTCCTTTCGGACTTGGAGGAACACATAAATCACGAGGATGAAACAAAGAATTTGGAGTACAAAGAGTAAACCAAGAAGGATTTTGATCGGTAAACCAGCTGCCGCCGAAGCGGGTGAAGCCTTCTGAAATGTAAATAGTAAATACAGATAAATCAGACAGAGTTATAGACTTTTTAGGGGGATTTATCATCAGGAAATGTACTATTTGGGCATGGCCTTAGATAAAATGATAGAGATTCCAGCTCAGAAATGTAATTTCATTCACAAAAGGGAAGAAAAAAATGTGTTTTATGGGCTTTGGGGTTATTACGGGCGCTTGGATTAGAACAAAGATTTGACTATTTACGCGTTCATTAATAAATTACAAAGTATAACGTCTTCTCCATCCAAAAACGGTTCTGCACATTATAGATATAGTGCTTTATATCGTTTAATTTCTTGCTCTGGAGTTCTTTGAATATTTAAACCTATTTTCAGCAGTTCATTTTACAATTTACTATACGGAAAGATTGGGAAGATTAAAAAATAAAATATTTAAGCTTGTGAAGATACATATACGAGTATAAATAGATGCCAATATGATACCAATATGGGGGAATGTACGATAAGATAAGATTGTCACATCCTTTATGATCTCACCTGAGGATGTCCGGCTAGGTTATTTTTCTCAAGTAGAGGATACACCTCCCTTTGTTGACCTCCTCCCACCACAACCCCAGAGGAGGCTGAAGTCAATGAGGATTTCTGAGAATGTCTTTCACGGTCCATATTTGAATTGGTTTGAAGGTGTGATTATTTACAAGAACAAATTAAAAAGTAATGGGTTTGGAGGAAACCCTCTGAAGCTCAGTCAGGTAAAATCAACAAGCTTAAACACCTGTGAATTACTTCTATAAATGGCAGTATGATATTTGTACTAGGAAGGTAAAGACTCAGGATACGAGTTATAAAAGAAGTGGGTGTTTGATGTTTGAACTTTGGCAAATTCTTTTGTCTTTAATCCTTTGCGCCTAATGATCAGCTAATGCGGATGGATTTAATTCTTGTAGAATTGCACTCGCCAGTCAACAAATGATAATTTAATTTAATATAATGTTAAACTTTTAACTGATATGATGGCAAATCTTTGTCAATCCAAGACTCCTAGTTCAGGGGCAAGTTGAGCGAGCATTTTAGAGCTCGTCTGAATCTTGGAGCAGCTCAATGCACACTGAATCCTCTCAACCCAGTGCAAAGAGTGCAGAGTGCGAGGAAACAAATGCTAATGTACCGAAGAACTCACTATTTAAAGAGTAAAAAGCTTTGTCTATTCGTACTCGAATACCCTACTCTTTATGAATATGAAATCTGAATAGGATTTCGCGAGTTGTGAAAAAAAAGCTAATGTTAACTCAAGAATTAATGGCTAGTCCAACTTGTGAACACACGACTTTTCATTATAGCTCAGGAGTCGTATATCAAAAAAAGATGCAACCAAAAAAAACATAGAAAAGGCTGGAAAAGTTGGAAAGAATGAGATAGAGTACATATAAAAGGATAGGGTGACATTTTATCGTGTAAACTCGCTTTAAAAACTCGACTCTCTCCCAAATCCTTTCCTTATTTATCGCATTAATGTGTGTTTATGATAATTACATTGATTTGATATAGTGTTTTTAGGCCCAGCATAAAAAAATATGCTGGTATCTTTGCGGTTGAATATATCGTACATTTGCGGATATATCATTCCGTATGTGGTATACTACGTACTACGATAGGAAGCTGAGCAAATAGACTTCTCCGATATCTTCTCCACAGTCAGATATAGGGATTCCTTTTACATGACCATTGGCCAACACTTGACAAGGCAATTCGAGTATTTATATTAATGGAAAGGGGTTCATTACTTGATTCAACAAAAACCTGGAGCACCATCAGGGTAAACAGTGGGCTAAACTTATCTACTGAGGAGAGGGTTATATTGGGGAGTGAAGTAATATTGTTCACCTTTGATGAATTATATGCTTATCTTTACAACAATGTATTTGAAGGGATTGGCTTAAACCTTGATATGAGAGGAATGCACTCGAAATATACATTTAATAAGGCAGCTGACGATCCTTACTCCCCCCGTTAATTATTTGTGTAAATTATCATATATAAATGGAAGCATCTCAATTAACTCCTTTGGCGCCCGCCTACCGTATCCATACAAGAGTAAATGTTATGGCTTGAGTTCTGAAGTGTTGTCTCATCAATCATTATGTTGCAGGAGCATTCAGTAAGAACATGTTCTAGAGATATGCATATACGCGAATATGAATTCATTGCTGTAAATAGAAATATATTCTATTGCAACGGCATGAGCTTTCACAACCTTTGCAGATAGACACTTTTGAAAAGAAAAACAGAACTGATCCTAAAAGGTCAAGAAGCTTCTACGGTGGTTGGATTTTGCTCAAGTTTTTTAAGTGCATTTTGCCATTAGAAATTTAGAATTTATCTAGATAAAAAGAGAGTCGAGTTTATTTTTAAGCTTATACAAATATGTAGGATAGAATTTGTCGTTTGGGTATTTTCGGTATCCCAAATGAACCTTTTTTTAATACTTCACCTTTTGATATTACGAGTATTAGGATATACATGCCTACAATACGAGCATATTCGAATTTCCGTACAATTAAATGCAAAGTATTCTATTGAAAGATATGTGAGAACATTTGGGATTTGTCTGAATTTTTAGCAAAATGCAAAAATAACCCAAATCACTAACTGTATCAAAAGTAACCTTTTGATACAGTTGCAAAGCTGGAAATATATATCTCATTTTACCGCAAAGAGTTGGCAGAACGGGAGCAAAATCATTTGGTGGGTGGTTTATATTTCATCAGCCTTTGTATACAAATTGTTTTATGCTTTAACAAGGAAGGTCGGTGAGGTCAAGCAAGTCTGATATTTGAGAAGATAAATCTCTGGATTAGTTGGCATCCAACTTCTGAATAAAACCTACATATATTCCTTGATCTCAAATTTAAGAGATTCGCAGAGCAGGGCAATTGAATGCATCAAGATATAATATTACCTACCTTCTAATATATCTGTACTACGGATTCCGTACCTAAGTATATATAACTATATTCTAAATACTTTATAACTGAAGATTTACTATTGTGTTTGCGCTCTATATTTTTTCATTTTGCAGATTGCCTTTCCCCGAATTTCTTGGATCAATAACTTAACTCTCTAAATAGCTAAATCATTAAGATAAGGTTTGAGAATGTTTTGCATTTAAGCTCTTCTTTTTTTGCAGAGCCGAGAGCAATTGAAAAACTATTAATGAGTTGGTTCTGGAGCTGATTAGCAAACCTTTAAATAAGCCACAACTTTCTTAAGAATTTACAGCCTTGTGAAAATACAATTTATTGGAACTAAAATAAAGTAAATACATCTCTCAAGTAGTAGGATATTTACATAGTGTGTGGACAACTCTATGTACTACTTAAGTTAAGGTACAAGTTATATTAGTAAGAAGAGTTTGACTTGGTTTTTTAAAAGTAGTAGGAATGGTATACGAGGTGTACCTCGTAGTAGAAGTACTTAAATCTCTGTGACTTTATGGGAGATGCTCAGTCGAGTTTAAAGCCCATACTTTAATGTAGTCAATCTGCATTGCTGACTGGTCTCCTATCCAAGAGGGTTCCCAACTTCCCCGTCTCTCCCAAAAACTCAAAGCCGCCTTGAGAAAAATTCTATTTTATTACTTGCTCCAGAGTTAATACATCAGATTAACCTTAAAGCATGCTCTATTTACCTTTGGGTCTCGATTGATCCAAGGTTTAGGATAGGGTCCTACGAATTCATCCGAGAAAAAGCCTGATGTCTGTTGGCAATATGGAAAAAATATTAAAATGTAACAATCTGCAGATTTTGGATAGATAGACTTACTCCTCCTACTCCCATTGCAAGGATTATGTAGAACTAATATAGGGCAAGAGAGACATAAATTAGAATTAGATTTAAATTGATCACAATTGGCTCTAATAGCTAAAAAATATATTGACTTACTTCCTGGTCAAACGGAGCGATTTTAGGGTTTGTTGAATTTGCCCAAGGATTTGGGGCCTTTGTTCCCCTTGGGCTTGGTCCTCTTGAGATAATATCATAAAAGCTTTTATAAGGAGACGGTGCTTTGACCAGTTCAACGCCATCCACTTTAATTGTTAACTGATCTAATTAATCAAATAATTATATAGATTCTTCCTCTTTCATCATCTAGCTAAATTAATTAATGAGCTATTAAGAAACCTGGAGTCCAAACAAGCTGATATGTATGGAAATCTGTGTCAAATCCTTGATCAGGAGGAGTGCTTTGGCACTGATAAAAAATTTAAAATGATCGTAAGTTAAGCAGCCAAAATATATATGTAAATATGTAAAATTACGGCAAAAACAGGCTCCTCTGTATAGATATTTCCTATTCTAATATCAGGGCAATTCTTATCGGATCCAACAGAACTATTCCTCGGAGGAGTATAAAGTTTTCGGTTTCCCCGAATGTCTATCAAATGGATCTGGCCTGATCGAAGTCCACTCCCATAAAAATCATATTTTGGTTGGAGCGTAATCACTTGAATTTTATCAAAGATTTTGTAAAAAATCAATCGAATCATAATTCAAATAAATATAAATATTAAACGCACTTGGTTCAAGCCAATCTCCACCTGGCATCTTTGCCCGAATCTCAATAGTTCCATATTTGAAGTGGAAGCTATCATCAGTGCTTATCATGCTTGACATAATCGGATGGATAATATTCTCAGGGTGACCCTTTAAATGAAATTAATATATTTCTTGAAGAATATGCAAATAGATAATAAGTAGTAAGTACCGTATCTTTCCAGCAGAGATTGGAAGAGTATTGTCCATTCAAACATCTGCAAGGAAAGATTCATAATTAGCGTATGCCTTCAAACATCCCTTGTCAAAACAATCTTTCAGGCTACATAGGTATTTTAGATACTCCTTTCAAAGATGAGGATCGATAAATCATCTTTCCTCCAGAGATCTCAAGATCTTTTAATTAGGCTTTGAAGTTTGTGTATTTTTTACCCCATTTTTTTGCATGCAAAGCCTCTCACCCTCTCACCTATCATCCGGTTTTTTCCCAAAGAGCAAAGTTCCATTGTATAAAAAAGCCTCTCCATATCTGTCAGCCGTATAAGTTGGTTTGATAAAGAGTTTCCCATCTCGAACAAAGCTATTGTTGCGTGAATTCACATAAAAATTGAATCTTTTATCCTGGAAATGTAAAATATCCATAAAAAAGAGTCAAATTGATAGAATCCTATGAACAAACCGATGCTCCAATAGTATGACTCCACGTGATTGTGTCGAACTGTTCGAAATCTTCATTGAAAACTAGTACTCCTGGGCGAACCCTTGATTTCTTTACAGTTGTATGAGACCATAAGTCTTCCTCCTTATAATAAGCTAGAATTTAGCTTAGAATTAGGTTTGCATTTTAAATCATTTACTCTACATTTACCTGCTGCTGTTTCTCTATCACTTTCTCTTACATAAAATGTTTCCTCTTCTTTCTTAGCTTCAGGAACATCATCTAATATAATGAAAATATCGGTACTTACTTATAAGTATAGACTTAAATTTATTTACAAGCTTTTAAAAAATGTTTACTTTTTCTAGGCATATTTTGCATGCTTCTAGAATCGGATGTTATATAGATGACGAAGCCAAAGATGAGAAGGAAAACAAGGAAGATGATGGTCCCCGTAAGGATATAGATTAATTTGAATAGGTTTTGACGGGAGGCAAGTGCGGAGGAGGGTGAAAAGTGGCTTGCCGACATTCCGCGGACCCTCGTTCCCTAATTAAATTATTTTAAATTTCAATCAATTTATAAAAGTATTTCCAAATTACATGTGAAACATCGGAGAGGGATCCATTCGGTACATCCATTAGCGCGTACTTCCAAAACATAAAATATGGCATTATGATCAAAATTTTTATGCATATATGTATATACCGATTCGTTCGAGGCGTCCATCATTTTCGCCGAAAGGAAATAATTTATGTAAAGATTTTAATTTTAGGGGATTTAAATCCTCCTAATCTATTCCGAAGAAGTGACCAATAAATACTACCAATCTTAAGAGTATTAAGTCATTCGTATTTCTTTGAAAGCAGATCTCCATTTGGGTTATCTCTCTGAAAGGTCTCAAAGGTCAGCCTACAAATTACTATACGGTTTAAAAGGCTCTTATCTTGTACAAGCTACTACATAACTGTACTGTGAAAGAAAGGCATTATTTACTCCGGATCAGATTACTCGTATATTATTAATAAATCTTATATTTACGTAAATATCAATAGGGGTATATTAAAAACAAAAGTGCTGAATAGGCAATTGAATTTAAATAAAATAATGAGTCATTTTATTTAGACGAGAACTTTATAAGGATTTAATATGGAATTCGGATCAATCAATTTCTTAATTTGCTTCATCAGTTGGATTGACTCGGGGGATCTTGAATATTGGAGAAAGTCTCGTTTTTTAAATCCGATTCCATGTTCTGCGGATATCGAGCCCTTTTTTCCTCTGACCCATTCGTAGACATGAGGTTCGATTAATTTGGTCAAATCATGGTCATATTCCTTTGTACCCGTTGTGATATTGAGATGCAGATTCCCATCCCCCAAATGACCGAATCCTGTACATCTTTTAACACGGCCTTCGAGCCTCTTCTGCATATGAAGCACAAATTCTTCAAAATCCGTGATAGGAAGAGAAAAGTCATAAATATAAAAAGTTCCATCTGCCATTAGGGCTTCAGCAAGTCTCTCCCGAACTGCCCAGACTTGCTAAAATGATCATTTACAATTTTAGAAATGCCTGCATGTAATATATCCAGAATCTTACCTGGATTCGACTAGGTTCTGATGCAATCATTCCATCTGCAATTATCCCACTGGCAAGATTCGCTTCGAGGAAGTTTGACAATTTCTCCTGGTCGTGGGATTCATTAGATCCCGACGTCTCAATCATCATATAATATGGATAGACAGTGCTTAAAGGGAGCTTGAGATTGAGATTCTCCTTTACACCTTTTTAAATCATTCCGAAAGGGATTACATATTTTGCTAATTATTAATTCAAATGAATATACTTTTGAATGAATCCTCGTCAATGTATTCGCATGATGAGAGAATCTCTCCTAAGTCTCTTTTGGCTCTCTTGAATGTCTCGATTACATCAGAGTACTTGTTCATTCCTTAATTAAAAATACCATATTCAACATCAGTAGCCCAGAAAGCCTGGCATAATTGAACTTACCAAGGAATGACAGGTTAATTGCGTTTGGCTTTGATGGACAATGGATAGCCACTTTGGTGACAACGCCTAGGGTTCCTTCTGATCCAATAAACAGGTGCTTGAGGTCATATCCCGTATTATCCTTTCTCATTGTGCTCAAATTATCCAAAATTGTTCCATTTGGAAGAACCTACATGCAAATAATAATGCAAATTGAAATAATTAATTAACTTCATTAATATTTAAAATCGGAGCTTTTTTCATACAGTTTCAAGCCCTAGAATCGTTCCATGAAGACTGCCATATCTCAGAAGTCGCAATCCCCCTATAATAAGAGTTAGAATACAAATGAAGGTATAAGTTATTGTTGTTATTAATTAATATAATATTATTCGTATCTATCTTGACTCGAGTGATATTATTTATTCGGAGTTACCCGCATTTGTCGAAACATTTCCTCCAATTTGACAACTTCCTTTAGCTCCGAGGTCAAGTGGCATTATGAACCCTTCTTCCATTAAATGATCATTCAATTTCTCAAGGACACATCCAGCTTCGCATACCAGAACACCTAAAATATACATTCAACACAATTTGCATTTTGCATAAATATGTAACGTATGATAAGAATCTTACCTGACACTTTGTCTAAGCTGATAATTTTATTCATCAGAGATGTAGATAAAATTATTTCGTCAAAAATAGGATTGCTTCCTCCGGCAATCCCTGTATTTCCACCTTGAGGACTTTACATTTATTTATGTAGATTTTTAAATTAAATCATCTAAAAATATAAAAATCTTTACCTTACAGCCAATTTCCTTTCATTGCAATACCTCAGAATTGCACTAACTTCTTCGGTCTTCCTAGGTCTAAGGAGAAGTTTACCAGCTCCTATTAGGAATAAATAATTCAATACAATAAACTTCATTGATAGACCTATCTGTACCTCTTTGACTTTGTAGCCAATCAATGTTATAAATCTCCAAATCACTTTGATCTGTAATTAATCCCGATTTCCCCAGAATGCTCTCAAAAAATCCCACATCTCTATCATTTAACACAGAATAATCTCCCCTTTTCAGAGAATCCTTGTAGCGAACACTCGTGAGATCAATTTGATTTGAAAGACACCGGATTTGGTGAAGATTCTTTTTGACACATCCTAATAATCTTGGCACATTGAGGAATGAGGATTTATACATTTTGTAAATTATAATTTATTGGATTTGACCCAGTAACTATCTAATGGGAGAATCTTTAATTAATGAGGAAGATCAATAATATTCGTTCAAACAAATACAAATCCATCTCAAGGTTAGATTTTTAAAATTTAAACTAACTGCTTTTAACCTGGCTGAGGATGACCTTCGGAAGGATAAGCCGAGTTAATGCTAATCACGGCTATTGGAATTAAATAACAAACAAATCAAATTAAACAATTACACTTGGCCATTGCTAATTACTAATGGCTGAGTAATTGGGTATAAATGATATCATTTTTCAATTAAAATTAATTTTTTAAAATCATTTTTTTGTCAAATTCAGAATTTTTCATTTCGCCCCAAAATCCTCAAATCCTGCACGAAATTGAGCGGAAAAAATAAATTTTGAATTTGCGATCCACAATTGAGGTCACCCCCTAAATTTTAATTAATTCTAGTTGACATTGACTGACCCACGATGGGTGACAACCATCGCGTGTCACGTAAATGGATTGACTATTTAGAACCGGAGCGAACAACACGAAGAGTGAGGGACACTCGTGCTTGGGACAAATTCATAAAGTAATTTTAATATTTGTTTATGGATTTTTTAATGTATTTATCTAATTTTAATTTATTTATTTAATTACAGCGATCGTTATTTAACGGACGAACCTCATGATGATGATGTTACATTAATTAAAAGGGATAGGGACATGGTAGATAATTATTATCAGGAATATATCCCAAAAGGAGAAGATGATGAACCAGAGTACATTCCTACAAGGTTTGTTTACTTATTAAATTATTATCAATTAATTACAGATATTTAAAACCTTTTAAAAGATTATAATCATATTCATTAGGTATTTCTAATATTTTAAGAATTCATTCCATTGTCTCTTTTACTTTTAGGAGGACATTTGTACCAGAGTCAGAGTATGGCAGCCATTATTCCTCAGCCACTCCTATGAGGATTAAACAGACTGAAGGGAGACATGACAAGTCACAAGTGAGTTCTAGTTATTCTGGTCGGGAGGGTCATACCCAGGGGTCAAGGAAGAGACGACATGAAGAGCCTTATAATGCCGTCAAATTCAAGGAGGAACCACAAGATCGTGGATATGACAAGTACGACCCTACTCCAAGTACCTCTAATTACTTGACTGCTGGAGCTTCTTCCAGTTCTGCATTTACATACACTCCTTCAAATCACGCTGCATCTCATCACAATGAAAGCGGAAGTATTGATCGGTATATGAATTATATGTATTTAACTCAGGATCAATCTGACTTATTTAATTTTACTTTGATTAAAGGAACATTAATGTGTTCAAGACTCAGGATCAGAAAAATATGAGTAAAATGCTCAAGACTGAAGGGAAAGAAAGGAAATCTAAGAAAACGTGGGACTGGAAACGTGAGAGTGGAAAGAAACGGCGAAAGCCTAGCACAAATTCGTTGGAATACCAGCAAGATTACGAAGAGTATAAACGGCTTGGTAATGAATTGAAGGAGCTTAAAAAATCCTCAAGAAAAACAGGGGATTCTTATACTCGACACTTTCAAAAGGGTGGCAATTTGAGAACTGTATATGCTGGTAAAGAAGAAGAAGAATCCTCTGATTCATCTTCTGATTCTTCTTCTGATACTTCGTCTTCTGATTCCTCGGCCTCTGATTCACATACTTCACGTTCCAATCATGAAGATATGAGTAATTACGAATATCGGCAAGTTCTCTAATTAATTTCCCTATCCTCAATTAAAAGCTATTCTGTTCCACTTCATTCATATTTTCTTATTATATTTATAGGCCTTCCAATCCAGGAGTCAAGATTAAGGAAGAACCGAAGAACGACGAGGAAGAGTATAACCCAGCACAACCTGGATTTGGATGGACCCTTTATCGCTGATGTGAATTGGCTTGAATTGACTTTTTTTAAAATTAACTATCCAGGTGTCAAAGCTTTCAAAAGTCAAATGGAAAGAATATTCTCAAAATTTCTTTAAGTTATTAAAATGTTAAAATGTACTACCTTTTTGTGTTCCTGCTACAATAATGTATTATCTTATTTATTTGTATATGCAACGATATTAATTTTACGAGATTTGTCAATTATCTATTTATACATACTCGTTATTCCATTTAATAAAAATTCTATTTTGAGAGGCAAGTACGAAGACAATTTATTCAGATAAAAAACATTAGTTTGACTAGATTCAAGTAGAATCTTTAAGGATAGAAGTAAATTCAAGATTAAATATTTATTTCAAAGAAGATACGATATTCAGTCAGTTTAGCTTTAGTAAGCCACTTTCTTTGAGCACTCCAATTTAAATTCTTTATCGCTCAGGGGTCTCCACTCATAGCCAAATATCTTGCAGATCTCCAGCCTCATCTTTTCATAATCTCGAGAGTTGACCTTAATCCAATTGACTAGCTCCGTGTCCAAATCCAGGATCCCATGAGACTCCAAATCATCTTTCCTCATAAGAGCATTACGCCTTAGTATTAGGTACTTCAAATTAGGGGCCGATGCCACAATTAGGAGAACTGTCGAAGTGCTAATTCTTTCCCTTACATACTTGAATTGAAACAAATTAAAAATTAAATTAAAGAATTTGGATATTTCAATTCTTACGAGCTTTGTCAGGTAAGGGCATTTTCTACAGAGGGTTACAATGGTCTGATCAGCTCGCTCATCAAACTTTTTAGGTCTCCAAAACTTTGCCAGTCCCAAATGCCCATACTCGGTTAGCGTTGTACTGTATAGGTCAATTACGGTAATTATCGAATTCCAGGATATCTTTGAAAGAATATAAAATATTAGCATTTTATTTCAGTTCAGAGACTTATTTTGTACCTTTGTTTTGGGACATTCGTATAATATTGAGGTCACTGGAGCTTTCTCTTGCCAAATCAACTCCTTATCAGCCTCCCCAATTATCCTATTATCAGAGATTGCGGTTTTAGAGCTTAAAATACGCCGCAGTAAATTAGGTATACCTCATGAAAACCTTGAACTTCTTCCTAGCCTTTGTCCAAGACTTTCCATCAACGGCAATTGTCATCTCCGTAAATTCAGTTTGAATCAAATGAAGCTCCTGAAGATACTTACAATTATCACATAAGAGTTCAATATTTTCATTGCTCAGATTCTGCGGTGATATTTTGAGGATTCGGAGGTTGACAAAGCAGGCTGGGTGGATGAGAGGGAAGTGAGTTTTAGTTGAATTGAGTAGAGTCAGTTTAATTAGGCGTTCGCAATGGATGACAGCAACGTCATCAAGTAAATGGGAAGCCTCCGCAGGGTCAAGCATCAAATCAATCAATTCCAGCTCTTCCAGTTCATCAATATTCGACATCAGTCTCTTGAGACACTCCAAAAGTTCTCCTCCTGTCCCATAAATTACATCATTCTTCTCCTAAAGATAGAAAATTTAAGGTAAACAGGGTTCAAGTGATTGGATATAATTAGATATTACATTGTTCTTATCTTTGCTGCAGAAAAATATATAACGGAGAGATCTGATGCGAGTGAGCTGGGGTCCCTTTCCCTCTAAAAGGATTTATAATGAGATTTACTTACATACATTGGAATAATCATTCAGATTTTAAGACCTCAAAAATCTCAAATCAAACCTTTATATTTCTCCGCATAAAACGATATCATATTCATAAACTGATAGAGATTGAATAAATTCCACATTTTATTGATTTGCAATTTCCGGATATATTTCCCAACACTTTGGAGGAAAAGCTGAGTTCTTAGATGATCAAGGATTTGCTAAATTACAATAAAATTACGGATATGTGCACATGGGATATCTTATGGAATATATTACCTGCCACCCACTAAAAAAGATATACAAAACAAGAGATAAAATTTAAAATATAGATACGCCGAGGATATAGTGGCATTGAATTGAGAAATCGCTCAAACCTGTAATAATTGAATTTCCTCCGGGTTAAAGACGAGTCATCCAGCTCAAAAACTTCCCATGTTTTTTGCAAGTAGAAGGCCCTATTCCACTGATGACACGCTATAGAGGCATTGTATCTGTCCTGGATGCTCAAGAGTGAGAAT
>JAAZTK010001464.1:0-13981 GCA_036507255.1 Megalothorax incertus
AAAATAATCTCCAATGGAAATTCCCCATATCAAATCGCCATTAGAACAATTTTTGGGATTCCAAACGTAACTATTGGTGCAAATTTATATCTCCCAACCTTACACTTCTAGAACGCTTGGTTGATATTATCTTGACCTAAAAAGGTCATTTTTAAAGGATTGAAGAGAATTTTAAATAATTCCCTGAATATTTAATATATTTACACTGGATAAATTCATTTTACACGGCTCTATAAAGGATATGAGATGGTCAAAGTTGTGACCCCCAAAAGTTCATTTGCTTAACTTCTATGAGATCAATTCCTTCAATTACTTTTCTGAGCTTTTTATAACTTTCTCCCATCAAGGCTATCAGTACTTGTGATTATTCATTGAAGAGCTTTTAATTAGGACTATTTAGGTTTGTAAATACCAAATTAAAAATTCAGGTTTACCACTACTAATTATTTAAAATGGTATCAAATATGAAAAATTCAGCGGCAAGTTATTTCCCGCCAAGATTTAAAATCTATTTGACTTGACTAATCCTAAGTTTTTTTAAATAAAAGAGCTAATGTATAAATAGAGGATAAATAGGCTAAACGCTGATGAAGGTTGTCACTCCTAAAGGTTCCCCTGATCCCCAAGAGACCACTTGAGTTTTCGGAGAATTTTAAATGGTCCTAATTAATAGCTTTCTAATGTGATATTAAAAACAAAAATTGCGCAGAAAGGCTGTTATTAAAACTCTCCGAGACACCGGAAATGATCTAAGGGGTCAGGGTACTATAAGTATTTTTCGGGGTGACAACCGACATCATCTCAAACCACACCAAGAGCTTTCAAATGAATCTTTTCCCGTGAAAGCAAGTTAAAAATTGAGGGAGTTAAGAAAAATTCCCCGAAATCCAATAAATGACACCGTAGAGGTCAAGGTCAAGACCTTTTTGAGGTGCCACTCTATATCATCGTAAAGCCCTTGTCGAAAAGTGTCGGATGGGTTTTATTTGGATATTTTTGGTTTTGTCCATGTGAAATGGGTAAGGTCAACAGGATGTCAACTTTTTGGGACAAGAAACTCATGTGGATATTTTTCTACAATTTTTGATACGATTTTTACGAATTGTTTAACTTTCCTGTATAAGGAGATAGGGTAAATATATGAAATTTGATTATTTTAAGGAATAGATAATTCCGATGGCTTCCTAAATATACTATTACTACAGGTAATATATACCTTAATTTTTTCAAGATTTTGTTGTATGATTTCTTTGTTTGTGTCATTTGTTGATTCGTAGCATTGGCGTATAATGTCCCTGGCATTTTCCATCCATTCTTTTGATTTTGCCACATTCTTATTAAACTCTTGATGATTCTCTAGATTCATTTCAACTTTTGTAAGAACATCTTTTCCCATATTAACTTGCATCTTAAATTCATTAAAATATATTAAATGGAGATGTTTACAAAGGGAAATTTAAAAAATAAAATAAAAAATACCTGATATCGAGAATTAATATTTCTTAATTGGGCTGAGACGTAATTTTCTAGTTGTGAATTTAGTAAATCCGTAGCCGTGCGATTAAAATTGTCAATTTCTCTTTTCATATTTTCCAAACTATCTCGGACATCATACATATCGCTTACTTGCTTTTGTTTTTCTGTAATAGTTCCCATTAAAGTCGTCTTTGCTGCTTTAATTAATATTTCTGATTGTTGAAGTTTATCAGATATTTTTTCATAATCATCTTTCCATTCTCTTAGTTTTTGAGTAAGTAAATGAAAGTTCTCTTTTTCCTTTTGAATTTCTTTAAAAAGAGACTCAAAATTTTCATTTAGAGCCCGTATTTCATTTTGGATTATCTTATTCCCTTCATTTGAAGTACTAGAACTAATAACATCTGAACATTGTTGTAAACGCTCTAGAAGTAAAATTCCTTGTGGTTTTTTGTTCATTAAATTTAAATAGGTAGACGACAATATATCAATATCACAAATGCGATCACTCATCGATTTTTGGCTTGCTATTGGTAATTTATCTCTAGCCCTTTGGAGCCAGCTAACGAATTCATCCTGTGCTTCTTTATAAGATTTGTGACTACAATTTTGAAAATATAAATTTATATTAGTATTTCATTTAAAATACAATACATGAGTTATTTACTCGTTGAATTGTTCTTCTCTTTGTTGTCTTAAATCACGGATTGATGAGGAAAAATTATCAAATTTTTTTAGTATATTTAATGCTTGAGTTGCTGCTTCGGATTGTTGTCCACTCTTCATCATTTCCTCCGCTTTGTATTTTAAACTTTCGACTTCACCACTTTCTGATTTTATTTTTTCTTCTAAACTCTAAATTAAAATATTTTATAAAATATAAAAATCTAAATAATAATAAATATATAATCATATTACCTTTAGAGTATCCAATTGAGATTTTTTATTTTTTAAAGTTGCCTCAAATGTCAATACAGTTTGAAGAACGTTATCAAAATATTTAACAGTCTTATTCAATTGGTTTATTTGTTCCAAGAAACCACTCCATCTTCCGATGCTTTCTTCTAATTGATTTTTAACATTCATCATTTTTGCCGTCAAGAAAGCCCATTCTTCTTGTATTTTTTGCTGCTTAAGTTTAATATCCTCATGGCCACTATGAGATGTACTTTGCAAAATATTTTGACCCATTTCAATTAAATTTTGAACTTTTGCATAACCCTCTTCTTTATCAAGAATGAGCTCCTAAATTTTAATGTCATTTATAAAACAAATTTTTGTATATAAACAATATATAATACCTGAACCCTTTCTAGTTTGGACTCAAGGTCCTTATGGGATGATGAATTTAAATCACCAAAATGATCCAATTGGCCCCGGATATCTTCAAGCCATCTCCAACAATTTTGAACTTGATTTTCAAAATTATTATGTGCTGTTAATCCAATCTCATATTTTGACATGAGTTCCTAAAAAGTTTAATCAATATAATTTCAAAAATAATTTGAAAAAAGATGTTTAAATATTAAAATGTCTTATCCGATTAATTCGGCCAGGATAATTTTGATTATCCCGATTGTATTTGAAACACAAAAAAATCAATTATTATACCTTAACTTTGTATAAAATTTGCTGATATTTTATTGTCAAATCAGAAATATTTGTAACTGAAATTCTGGACACGGTAGCTCTTAATGAAAGAGCTTTTTCAGATAATGCATCCATTTCTAGGTCCTTTGATCGAATTTCTCCATGTA
This sequence comes from Megalothorax incertus, assembly GCA_036507255.1. Taxonomy (NCBI): domain Eukaryota; kingdom Metazoa; phylum Arthropoda; class Collembola; order Neelipleona; family Neelidae; genus Megalothorax; species Megalothorax incertus. The sequence continues at coordinate 3,234 of JAAZTK010001464.1, forward strand.
AATCCTAAAAAATGGAAATTTTAATTTATATATGGAAAATTAAATATTACATATAGATCTTCACCTTAATATTATTCATTTGTTCAATCTTAGCCTGAAGGTCAGGCTTAATTTCAAAGGAATTAAGTTTAATCTCGGCGTTTTTAAGCCATTGTATCAAACTTTCTCTCTCTGCTTCAAAATCACTCCAAAGTTTTAATCTTTTTTCCAAAGTTTCTATTCCCCTTCTAAATATAATTGTTAATTCCGTTCAAATTTATTTAAAAATAAGCTTGAATAACCTTGTTGCTGATTTTAAAGATATCCAACTTCCTTGGCATTGATCCTATTTTTATAAAAACTATAAAATAGGTAATATGATTCGTAATAAACGTTACAATTTGATTTTGGATACGGCCCTTGTTTAAGTCAGGATCGCTCTGATTAATGACGTCTTTTCCAAGAATACTAACTCGGTCTAATCTATTACTCTCGTTAGGGAGATCATTTTCAAAATTAATTAATCTCTCAAGATTTGCATGTAAAGAAGCCCTATCCTGTGATTCTTCGCACCATAAAATTACTAAAAAAATTTTATTAGTATCAAATAATATTTAAATCTAATAAAAAATCTACCCGCATTATTTTTTTCTTCCAACCAAGCAAGACAATCTTCCAATTGTTTATCATATAGTAGATGAGAATTTAGAATTTTCTATAAAAAAAAAACATTTTTATCTTTCTAATTAAAATATTCTTATTAAAATTACCTCATGTTTTTGAATCATGTTCTGAGCATTTTGCAATAAAATTTTATATTTATTTGAGACATCTTCAGCCATTATCATTGCATTTTTTTCATTTATTTTCAAGCACTTGACTTTTTCAAATAATTCTGATATATCAGCTTGATGGGATATTACGTCTTGAAGGATTGCCCTTTGGCGAGTAAGAAAAACTTTCATTTCTTCCATTTTTAGCTCAATTTCCAAATCTACGGAAATCGTTTTATCAATGACTTGCATCCAAGAAATGAGCTTAGCTTTCATATCTTCAAAAGATTTCCACCTTAAAGTAAAGTTTTGAATATAAAAAGTATTTTATTTTTTAATCTTTCTTACTTTAAAAGTTCACGTTCAATCTCGCTTTCATTAAATAAAAGTCCGTCGAATACCTCTTCAAAGTATAAATGTAATGTATGCAATTCATCTTGGATTAATTTTTTCCCTAGATCTCCAGTAGAGGGGAAAAGTGATTCACCTGTTTCATTGACAGAAAAAAGTCTTGAATCATATAGAGTCCTTTCAATTAGGAGTTCTTGAACACCCTGAAGCACTTTCTCAAGACTCCCATAATCTTGATCATAGCTATCTTGAATATTTATCTTTTCCTTTTTAAAATTATTTAGTGAATCCATCAGAGAATTCAACTTATTCCTGTATTCTTCATGATAATTTACAGACTTGATACATTTTTTTAATAATTCCTAAATATAATTAAAATTATTAAAATTATACAATTTTAAAATTATATACATATTACCTTTCCAGTAGATTGTACTGAGAGAAACCTTGAAGAGATTTGTTGAATATGTGCAATAGATTGACCATCACCAGATTTAATTGAATCTGAACTTTTTATTGCTGTTTTTTCAAACTCAGATTCATTTTGCAAAACTTCTTCCAAAAAAATCTGTAAAATTAAGATTTAAATTTAATATATTTATAATTGAAAATTAGATTTATATGCATTAAAAAACATGTATGCATGCATATATCCAAAATATGCACTGAAAAATTGATATCTAGTGATTTTGAGTTTATTTGAATTATTCACCCAAATTAAGTTAAATATGCCCAAAAAACCTATTTGGATTTCAATAGCTAGCCTTCATTTAAGGGTACTCATTTGGGTTTCTTGGTTCTTCCATCGCGATTGATTAGGGATCCAATTTTGTTAATTCGGAAACGTGCTGATGAAACATAGCCAACTAGACATTCGGACCCAAAAGGTGAGAATGAATATTGGGAGTGAGCTCCATGTACTCCGACATTTTTTCACCTGAGCTTTTGTGTTGGTTTTGGCACTCTAAGGTTAATGGTTCATATTGATGCTGCTCTACTGATATAGTCCAGACCCCCAACCTTAATTTTGAAATCCTCCAAGAACGCCGTCACCCATGTATTAGTATTATACGTTGAGTTCTGACTTCTGATCCGAGGAATTTAGGAGTAGAAGGCCAGTTAATTTACGCCTTATTGTAAATAAGGGATGACCTAATTAATTATATTGATCCATTGATTAACCTTTTCATTATGGACAGTGAAAACCCTTTGAAATCCCTTTGATGAACGTCAACTTCAGACGACAAAGTGAAGATTTTATGGAGGATTAAAGGCATTGATTTTCCGGATCAAAAAATTGAAGGAGTTTGAAAAATCCAGCTTCTCCACTCCAGGGGCATTTTCGATGCCTATATCAGTTCAGACAGGATGCCGAAATCAAGTTCAATCATGTTTTGAAAAGAGAACTTCAATTTTTTTGGATTTCAAACTTGGGACGCAAATATAAGAAAAAAAGGTGACACTCTGTGCTCCCGACCCCGATTGGTCTAATCCCTCCACTTTCTTCTTAAATGCAGTGAGTTTAACGCAGAAGATCTGATGAGCGACCTGAGAACCCTTTCCAGAAAGCACATTTCCCAGATGAAAGATTCTTGTGATGAAGCTCCTAAATCTGGTCGAAGTAAACCTTCAGTTTTTGATTGTAGAATTAGGATTTAAAGTAATACATTTTTATAGAAGTGAGAATGAGTGTTGGAATAAGAGTGGAAAGAAGATTGGGTATAGTTGGGGTGGTAATAAGAGTGGAGGTGAGTGAAGGAAAACGAAGATGAAAGATATTAAAACTAAATTAGGAGCCGATATGATGTAAGTAGCTTTAAATTTTTTTATACAACACTATATTAATTTAAGGGATAATGTGCCAATAAAAACTAAAAACATGATAATAATTTAAATTTAATTATCTAAATTTTTTTAATTCCGCAAAATTTTAGAATGGGATTAAAATTTTCATTAACATATGAAAAACCCTAATTAAAATTTTAAATTAAGAACCGTGAATTAGGATAATTTGCATATGGTTATTAGTTTAAACGAATGACCTAAGAGAAAACGATACTAAAATGGCTTATTATTAACGCATAAATACGAGAAATCTATTTTTCTAAAATATAGTTTATAACCTTTACCATTCTCGAGATTAAGATATAAGTAGTGAAAAAAATGTTTATCAACTACAAAATCTTTACCTCGATATATTTGCCAAAATAATTTCAAACCAAATTTTATAATTAATTACCTGATATTTATCTAATTGCCTTTTTTTATCCTCCAAGGTATTTTCAGGAGCATAAGACTTGAGGAAAAGTTCAGCATCATCAAGCCAGGATACGAGCTTTTCAAATTGTTCTTCATGTTCAGAAAACTTATTAATTTTCTCTATTAATTCCAACTTTATTTCATCAATGGAATTAATCAATTGATTTTTTTCGAATCTGAAAAAATTGAAGAATTAATATTTATTATATATTGCATTTCAAATATTGCACCTTGATTTATTAACATCCTTTTCCATTGAATCTTTTACAATTGACGGAATATATTTTGAATTGTCATTAAGCATTGAATCCATTAAATCTAATGCCAATTCTCCGTCACAAAACAAATGATTAATTTCTTCAATTTTGGTCAAACAATCCATTAAAGCTTCTTTTCCATTTGCATTGCATGTGTCTATATATGGAATAGCAATATTAAATAGTTATTAAATTCAAAAAAATTTCTATATATAAATAAACAACCTTTAAACATATTTAGTTGATCAATTATATTAGTATTTAAATCTTGTACTTTTCTTTGCAGATCATTCCATTGCTGCATAGAATCAAAAGATTCTTCAAGACTTTTAATCTTTTCTAAAAGATTATTTTTTATATGTTCATATCTGGTGTTTATATTTTCAATATGTTGTTTTATATCTTGGGGATTCGAGGCCATAAATTTTTCAATTAAATTTTCTGCCTTTTCAACAAATGTTTCAATATTCCGTCGATGAGAATAAATGTCCTGAAGAACTGCTTTTAATTTCACTAGCAAAGATTTTATATCATGAACTGAAGACCAATTTCTGTGATCCATTTCAACAATATTCTCGGTTTGGCCAAGCCAGGTTAAAATATTTTGTAAATTTTCATGATAAATCTCCCAGAGCTGAGTTTCATCAATCTGCAGATAAATTATAATTATTTTTTAATTTCTAATAATTTCTATTTTTGATGTGTACCTGTTTCTTTTGTAGTTCCTGGATTGAACATTCTATTTCCTCAAAAGCATCCTTAAGGCTTCGCAATGTATTTCTTATTATTTCTCTTCCAATTGTATTTGTTTCTGGAAAAACTTTTTCTGAAATGTTTCCGAAATTGGTGATTTTTTGAAGGGTTTGTTCTTTAACGGTGATAATAGACTGGAGTTTCAATTTTCTGATATTCAAATTGGTTTCATCAAGGATTTCAGAATAATTATTTTTTAAATTTTGAAAAGTTATCATAGCATTTTGGCTAATTTCATCCAATAATTGATGATCATCAACGATACTTTGCCATTTGTTAACAACTTCTTTACTCATTACATGGATTAATTGATATCGGTTATTAATTTGCATCATTAATGGCTTGATCCTTTCGACATTACTTAATCTCTGAATTGAATGTGATTGATCCATAAATTTTGTTATTTCACATTCATATTCTGTAACAATATTTCTTTGAGATTGAAGAGTTTTTAAAAAGGACAATTTTTCTCCAAAATTTGAAAGAAGATTTTGAGAGCGAAAAAAATCTTCTTGAATCCTGAACCATTGCGTATTCTTCTTTAAACCATTCTCAAAATTTTCCCAGTGTTGATAGATTTCCAGCAATCTTTCAAGTGTGTTGGCCCGAAGTTCGCGGTATTTTTGATAATCATTTTTTATTTGTGTAATTTCCGTATACAAAATTTCAATGCCTTGTTTCAACGTATTTTTTGTTACAATATCCATTAATTCAGATATTTTTAAGATAAAGGTATTTCCTCTTTCATCATCTAACATTGAAATCTTTATTTCGTCAATTCTTTTAAGTATATCCACTTTTTCTCCATTAAGATCATCTAATGTTTTAAGATTTTCATTTTGAAGCTTTAGCCATTCTTTCATTTCGTTCATTGCATCAATTAATTTGGAATGATCATTAATTCCATTTTCTAAGCTAATATAAATTCTTTTTGATTTGTTTTTGATATCATTAGAAAGTTTTTTCACAGAATCTATGTATCCAACCAGACTTTGATCCTTTGTCAAATCTACAAGCTATTTGTGCCCGTTCACATACTGTTTCCACTAATACCTGATGTGTGATAATTTCTTGATTGGTAGCTTTATGATTTTGTAATTGGATTTTCTTTTCTTGAAGAGTTCCTTTTGGTAAAATATGATTTTGCATTGCTTGATCGATTTCTTTCAGCCATTTTGTAAGTTCATTTTGAGAGTTTGTAAATTCAGTAAATTGCAAGAAACATGAATCGAGGTTTTGGCAAAAATTTTGCAAATGTTCGCCTAAAGAATTCCAATCATCTCTCACTGCTTTTATTTGTTGCCTAATGATCTCTCTTCCATCAGAAGAAGTGTGGAGATAAAGTTTTTCACCAAATTGTATTAAGGTTTCCATTTCATTGACTTTCTTTAATCTTTCCTCTAGGAACCCGTTAAATTTATTCCTTCGTTCCTATTTAAATTTTAAAAATTAAATGGAATAATAAATATTTTTGTATTAACCTGTATGCATGCGATGCCACCTTGGAATGAGTAAAGCTCTTTGGCTCTTTTTTTCATGGAATCAATCCATCCACAAAACTCTAATCGTTTTTCATTGAAGTTTCTGTGATCATGTACGCTAATTTCACACTGGAAAATGCTTTCCTGTATAGTAAAAAATATATAAGTTTAAAGCAATTATAAATAAAATATCTTACCTTCAACACGGGAAAAATTGATAGATACCTGGATTGAATTTTCTTCACTAAATTTAATATCTCTTTATTTTCTTGATCTATCTCTAAAGGATTACATAAATTGGAAATTTCTTCTTCTTTATTAGAGATTTCTTCCAATATTCCGTTAAGTGTCTTTAAATGAGCAACTTTATCTAAAATAATCATTTAATTATTATAGAATTAATAATATGTGCATTAAATAAAATCCATACTTTCAAGTGTATTTTTATTTGATTGTTCCTTGATGAAATGTTCTTTCAGCTTCAACCATGAATTCAAATCTTCCAATCGTTTTAGGAATTCGGAATTCTTCTTTTGAGAAGATTCTATGGATTCTTTGTAATTGATGATCTCAGTAAATATTATTTCAGTGCGATCTTTGATGTCTCTAAAATTTTCCATCAAAATAGAATGACCAGTTGGATGTGTTAAAGGAATCAACTCATTTAATTTGCTTTCACACTTAGTTGTTTGAGAATTTAAATTTTCTTTTTGCTGAATCAGAGTGTTTAAAGTATTCAATTTAAATTCAGGCAGATCGGTAGAATTTTTTACAAAATTGAATTCACTAGTGAGACCTTCGACAAAATCCTTTAAATTGTCGATCATATCATTGTAATTTTCATGCATTGAAATGGATTTTTCGGTATTTTTCAATAAATCTTCAATTGATTTTTTTAATTCATGATAATCATTTTCAAAAATTTCAATATTTTCAATAGCTTGCAGATCACTAAGTTCTTTACTTTTTTCTCGGATGGCGGAAATATTTTCCGAATGAGAGTCCATGTCATGCAGAATCAAATTAATATTTTGAAGATTTGATTTTTTCTTGGACAGAGTTGGATACATTTGATATGCATCTTTAACTTTTTCTTTGATTTTATTGAACCATTCAAGAATCTGCGTCTGGCTTTCATCAAGAGAAGAATCTAAAATATTAAATATTAGCAAAAACTCATTCAAAAAATATTTGAAATGACTTACATTGCATTTTCAATGTTTCAACCTTTTTAGAAAGGGAGTTTCCAGAATCTAGAAATTCTTCCCATTTATCTCTTAAATCTCTCATTTCTTGTCGGATTGCTTCTTTGCTTTCACTGTCAATACCTGGAAATATAAGTTCTGCCAACTCTACAGCTTTGTTAATATGGTCTTGAGCTTCTTTACTTTCCATTATATTTTTAATTTTTTGTAGAAAAGGGACACACTCTTCTTTTGTCAAATGACTAATTTGATTTCCCATATTTTTCAATTCAATTTCAGTTGCATTTATCCAATTTTTCGCCTTTTCCAAAAAATTTTTGTAATTTTTTATTTTTGAAGCTAAATCTTGTAGTTTTTCAAAATTAGAATTTGTTTTATCTTTCAATGATTTATTTTTATCGGAAATTGAGGAGATTTGATCATAAATCATTGATTCTGGAATACACATTTTCAATTCTTCTCCTATCTCTTTTAATTTGCTTATTTGTATGGATTTTGTATCAATTAAATTGGAATATTCTTTTAATTCTTCTAATTTTTTGTCAATATTTTCAAGTTTTATTTGCGAACTCCAGAGTTGAGCCTCTTCTGATAACTTGATCCAATTTTGCAATTCTTCGGATAACTCCCTAAATATATTTAATTTTTTAGATATTTCTGAAGTTTCTTTGTTGATTAGATTTAATTTCATCTCAGCTGATTCAATATTATTTACTAATGTGGAATATTGAGATATATAATGATTTGTATCGTAATTAGGTATTTGCGAGATGATATCCAGGGTTTCTTTAACTCCATTTACATTTGATTTTGCATCCAATAAGGCAGTTTGGACTTCATCAAGGATTGCCAATTTTGAATTAAATGTAAATGTATTGTTTATTTTTGGAGATTCACAAGAATTTAATTTGTCGATTACTATTCTGACAATATTATTAACGTCAAAATGCCTCTCATTAAAACACTTTTCTAATGAGTCAATAAGATTCCTATTTATTATATTTGACTGGAATGTTAAAGATTCGAGATCCATTTTTTCTTTTAATAATTCAGGAATTTCGATATTTGAATAAGTTTCTTTTAGAATTTTCATATCCTCTTCAAGGTTATTCAAATCGGTACTTAGATTTAATAGGTTTTCCTGAACTTTCATAATATCTTGAAGCTTTGAAGGTATATCTCTGTATTGCACTGCATCTACCATTTTACTTAGCGACTCCTTTTCTCTTGAAATCTTTTGAGATAATGATTTAATTGCATTTTTAAATTTGGTCTCTTCATTTTCGGAAATATTTATAGATAGTTCCATTTCTCTTATTAGGTTCTCAATTTGAATAAAATCATTCTGTATATTTTCACAAGTCGATTGTAGAATGGGAATAGGATGAAGCGCGACTAATTGTTCTATTTGACATTTCTTCATTTCCAAATCCTCTTGCAAACTGAGATATTTAGGAACAGTTTCATGATATTTCGTAATAATCCCTCTAGAGTTTTCTCTTCCAGGAAAATTTTCTTTGAAATCTTTTGTATTTTTTTTGAAATCTTGAAGCCAATTTAATAAAAAATCTCTAGTTTCTTCAAAGGATTTTAATAAAATGATCAGCGCATCAAACTTTTCTGTTTCATGAGAAATACTATAACACAAATCTTCGAATCTCTTTTTCAAACTTTCACATTTTTTGGTAAACTCCGGGTCTTCATATGAAGAGAATAATGATTGTTTAAATCCCATATAACTATTGATTTTTGGCCTACATTTTTGCAAGTGGACATTAGCTTCTTTGAGTTCTTTTAGAATTATTGTAACATCATTTGAATTATTAGGAATAGATATAAATGATTTTGATTTCTTTTCAATCTCACTGAGTAGATTATTTATCTCTTCTTCTTCTTTTATATGCTCGATTTGATTGTATCTCAAGATCGGTAAGTGAATTTATGTCATTAATTAGTTTATTCTCTAATTTTTCCCATTTTCCTTTTGTATCTTGAATGATTTTTAGGTGAGAGATACTATCCGGTTTGATTTTGTTTAATACCTCTCCGATATCAATTAACTCATTCTTGATATTTATTTTCGCTTGCAAATTTTTCAATAGATCCTCCAATTTAGATTTAGCTTGAATGACGTTAGAAGGATTTAAAGCTTTATAATTAATATTTTGAATTTCAGATTCAATGTTTTCCATAACATTTTGAACAATTTCATGTAAATTAATTGAATTTCAATGTTTCTGACTCTGCCCTTTGAATGGATTTGTGAATATCCTTCAGCATGTTTCCGATATTATTTCTTTTAATTTTCATGTCTTCAAGGTCTCGCTTAAAATCCACTGATTTTAATCCAATTGATTCTTTGATATCGAGTTTGAAAATTTGGTTTTTTCCTTCAAGATCATTTGCATTAACATTTAATATTTCAATTTTGCCTTCATGTAAGTCGTATTCCTCTTCAATTTTCTTAAATTGTATATTATCCAAATTATTCGAATTAGAAAGTTGACTTTCTTGATAATTTAAATTATCCTTTAGTTCGGATACAGATCGTTCAAATTGGTTCAAATCCTTCAGGAAGCATTGAGTTTTCCCCAAGTTATTTCCAATATCCTATAGTTTATAAATAAAAATTATTCAAACATTAAATGTATTTATAAAATTTTACCTCAAATTTATTTTTAATAATTTGTATTCGGTTATCATTTCCTATCGTATTGTCCATATTTATTCGGTTCAATATCCTTTTATGCTCGTCCAGTTCATTTTCGATTCCATTGAGAATCATTGTAGCATTTTCAAGGTTATCTAAATAGATCTCTTCACCTTGAAATAAATTTATTGTGAATCTATTTACAAATTTATCCCAATCCGCAAATTGGATATCCAATTCTTTTCTGTAAAATAAATTTTTTGAAATGTTTAAAAAATGTGATATTAAAAATTTAAAAAATTAAGCATATATTAATACCTATGCAGAAGCATGTCGGAAAGTGTATTAAGGAGATTATGAATTGACTTTGCATTTGCATCGAACCTACTTTTGTATTTGGCTATTTTGGATTTTATTCCGTTGGATGATTCTGGAGAAATGATTTCTTTAAACAAGTCAAATTTTTGTATAATTGGAGATATATCCGATTGTCCTTTCATGACTTCAAAATTTATCTTCTAAATAATTTTAAAAAATAAAAATTTATATTTCAATAAAAAATTATTAATTTACTTTAATATCAATGATTGCATTTTCAAGGGCTTTGATAGATGGATATTTTTCATTTGATAAAATATTTAGTGTTTCCTCCGAGCGAGTAAGCAGTGCATCAAAAGCGTCGAGTTTGTTGTTACATTGCTCCCAATTCTGCTTTAAATTTTCCATTGATTCAACATTTTTTGCTGTATAACCCTAAAAACGATAATATATATATAATTAAATTTTTGAAGTTTAAGTAAAAAATTTTGTTTACCTTTATTGCAGCTAATTTAGATTTGAAGTGTTCAATTTCTTCTTTCCCAGTTGGTCCACATTTATTTGATGTCAATTCTATATTGCATATTTTATTGTCAGCTTCAACGCAGCCATTCTCCAATGCCTTAATATGGAAAAAATTATTAAAATAAAAAGGAATTAAAATATGTCACCTTTATCCTTATTAAATGCGTTTCCACATCATTTAAATTATTTAGCGGAGT
>JAAZTK010001465.1:0-13976 GCA_036507255.1 Megalothorax incertus
CCCCCCTCCTCCCTCCAAAAAAAAGTCTGAACAATTTAGAGAAGTAGGGTACTTCTCGAGATACTATCAGTAGAGTCAAGAAAAACGTATAGGGCAAAAAATGCAGACTCGCTTTAACGTTTAATTTCCCTGTAATTCAATGAGGCTTCCTATTAGATCAGAGGTAGGAAGATTAAACGGGGCAAAGCGCAAAATCAGATCAGCTCAAAAAAAGATTGGTAAAGGGCTTGGGCACAAAAGGTTGCTGCAATAAATATTACATCAGAGTAGATCAGTTCAAATAAAGTATCAATTTTGAGCTAAGAATAAGATATTACTTCAAACGATCGATTCTGACCCCCTGTTCAGAAAACAGGGTAGAAAAATAAGATTTATAATGGATGATTCTATTTTAGTAAAAAATAATGAAATCAAAAGCATGCATATTTACTGAGGATGAGTTGTTTAATAGGAAAGTTTTCCATGTTTTTGATGTTTCGTCTACAGTTAAGCCTTAATACTTGTACCTACTAGTATTATAAATAATAGTTCCCTATAATATCATGTATTACTTTATTATGCACCTTATGCACTACATAAGTAGTGCATAAGGTATTCGGTATTTTTCCATATTCTTCGGAAGATGATCCTATCCCACTCATTTTAATTGTATAATAATGATATAGCGCAGAATAGGTAGGGAGAGCCTCGTCAAATTGTGCTAGGATAAGATATTCTGCAAAAGAAGGATTTATTCAAGCCTGCTTAATTGGGATTAATGGATGCATTTGATGTATGATAAAAGAGCATGGAGGGCCCTATTAGCGTAGGTATCAAATGATTCAGGGAAAGATGGAAAGATACAAAGGATAATAAGAGAGATGAGAGGGATCAGTAACTTTCCAAAAGAACATTTACAAACAAAGTTGCTGACTCAAGAATAATAATATGTACACTAGACATTTAAAAACTTTTTAGAGGAGGAAATAAACCTGATAAATGTTCATACCTACAGCCTGTAGGCTACAGGCTACATAACATATGTATATCTATTACCTATGCTCTAAAGTGTGCAGCATAGTGTGCAGCATATTCATTTTACGTAAAAATGGAAAATTATACATTGCGTTATGTTTAGTATGTATGTATTAGATACAGATATATGTTATACAGATATATATTATAATTTATAATACACAATGTAATATCGGTATTCATATTTTTAATACTCACCGTACATGACGGCATTAAGGCAACCCTTGGGGCATGTGACCACATTGACATGATCTATATCAAAGTGACCGGGCGAACAAATATCCCTAGCTGGAACGGTCGAAGTCCAAAGACATTCATAACATTTGACATCCCCCAAACCTGGTGAAAAGAATCAGAATACATTATTTATTAAAATTAACTTTCTTTTTCCGCCTGAGTAATTGCAATAAATTGTGCAAAACAAAATATACAGATATATTATATTAAATATAATCTTAATTTGCTTCTCAACTTTTAATTGGAAATCTATTAAACTCGTCAAGTGGAAGGGGTTGAGATATTATATATTATTTATATAAGTGGTACTCGTATGTATATGTAATTTGATAAAATTAATATCAAAATTCAGATTCAGTAAAGTAGTATAAAAGGCGTTTTCTTTCTTTTTGCTCATGAAAAAGACCTGCCTCTTTTAATAATAAAAGCGTATGCAAATACTCTGTATTTAAATAGGGGAATGTTCAGAGGATTTTCATTCCCTTTGTCCCGAAATTGGAATTGGGGTACATAGCCCCCTATTCTACTTGAGAAGAGGACGAGGAAAAGACTTGTCGGGAATAATCTTTCTCATTAGGACCATTAGCGCCAAGTGGAAATGAAAGTCTTTTGTCATTTTTAAAATGAGTATAAACTTTACAATAGAATATAGCTAGGAAGGTGAAGAAGACGGATAATTGGCCCCAGTTGCTTTTTACACTTGCTAAAATTCTATGAATGAGTTAAATCTTGCCTATGAGTACAGGAAGCATTGCATTTTGTCAAAATTTTAAGCCTGCTTTATCCTAGAATCTAGACGTTGCAAGTACAATATATAATATTTGGTGAAAATATTGTATAGACATTTCAAACAGTTCGGATTCTAGGATATATTATAATATTTCACATTAATTTTATATGTAGGTATAGATAAATCTTTGAAAATTCATATTATGAACAATCCGAATAAAAATCATTGTGATCATGATTTTTAAATTTAAGTAATATCCTTCGAATCTTAATCCTAAGAGTGCCCTGGAGGCTGGAGAATCTTGATATATTGTAATTGAAAGTCTTATATAGGGATATTAGCAGAAAAAGCTTTTATTCCAATTTCCATATTTTAGCTATTCTCGACCTAATATAAAATAAGGCTATTCCAGGCTTATTCTTTGAGAGGATGAATTAATGGTAGGTATAATTATAGTTTAATTTAGGATAGAATCGGAAGAACTTGTACTACCAATATACAACCAATATACACTTGTACTTATAGATTTCTAAATTATATATAATACCTACTGATAGATCTTTATTATTTAGCAGATACGCGATGTATTGTGTATATACCTAGTAGTATATACCTAGAGTGTGAGAATCATTTTTCAAATAATATTATTTTTAGCGTATTAGCCATATAATAGCCTATGTAAACTAGTCTACATTTTATAGGCTTAAGAACACTCGTAGGTAAATCAATTTGGTACTTATTTTACGGCCTTAGTTGGATTCAATTTCCAAATAGGAAAGAAAAGATAATATTATACCTACTACATATGAGAAAAAGAGAGAGAGAAAGAAGAGGTAGCCCCATAAATTCAGTCCTCCTTTTCGACCAATAATTAATTCCAACAACTCTTTTTACTGCCTAGCTGCTTCTATTCCAAAGCTGGATCTAGCGCCCAAATTGCTCTCACAATCCAAGCTCCAATTTCCAAGTGCCTATGCTTTCTCTGGGCATGAGAAAAATTCGTATCACCTCACCTCACCTCTCTACTCTTTCAAAGGTATCACAAGACGTAATAAAAATGTATTTTCAAAGCTCCAAAATATCACTTCATATACATACTACATACGTTTTGCTATCTTTTTAAAAAGTTAATGTAATACAAATGCTTATCTTTTTACTAGGTATTTATACTTATTTGATTTTGAAATACAATATATATCGTACATACTATAATAGACAATAAAATATACCAAGTACGACGTATGTATCCGTATAATGATACTTTCACTTATGGGAAGTTTTGAAATTGAAATTAGCATTTAGCATTGCCCGTTTCGCTCCTCAGGCGACTTTATATTTGTATCGTATCATAGTATTATACTTATTGTACTACTATTACTACAAAGGGTAAAGGGCCATAGACCGATCAAATATCAGTAATAAGGGTATATCATGAATTGATTAAGAACTCTTTCTGCCAAATTAAATGTGAATTACATTTATTGTGAGCACAGATATTCTCACTCATTTTACATTAGAGTAAGGTAAGGCCAAAGGATCCTCCTACTATCATAGTAGTACCTACTACTACTACTTGAAAGAGAGCTTCAGATCTTTTGAGTTCTAAATTTTCCCCAAATTTACGGCATTCAAACTAATAATTTCCATCAAATTCCATCGTTGATCCTTTACCAAAGAATAAGCAAATATACTGAGCTGATATATTTACTATCACTGAACAATGACATGGAAGCTCCAATATGCCCATTGTAATGCTTCCCAACCCTATGTCATTTAATAATTAGGTGTAATGTAGTTAATTAAAATCGAGTTCTTGCAGTGATATAGATAGTATATCGAACATATCGAATTTTCCTTTTGATCCTCTAAAGATCTACCGAGGTATATAAAGGGCTCCTTTATGAATTCAAGTCAATCCATCCTGAACCCCGCATTCTTTGTTCCCGGGTTTGGTTGCCAATCTCGCGATTTATACCTCTGCCTGAGCAAATACTTAAAAGCTCTCAATTTTGGCGTGTTTTCTCTGAATTAAAATCTAGACTGCAAAATCTATCTATTATAGCACGTACTTGAACAACCAGAATTTTTGGAGTGGAGAACCCAATTTTTAACACCGACACGTTGCGAAATTCATCTTAGAAATTCCAAGTAGGAATTTGGCAATTTTTCCGCTCTCAAAGTCTTCAGGTGAACTATCATCGAAGACCTGGGCGATTAAGCCAAGAGTATCATTAAATCCCCCTTCTCCCCATCATTTGGCACATACCTAGTATATAAGGCGTAGCCTGTCAGATCTGACAGTCGGCAATGGCATCCTCAATCGAGGGACGAGCCAATCATATCAATTGACTTTTTATTGACATATCCAAGTTTTACTTGATTTAAATGTACGTAAACATTTCTACTCCCACTTGAGTATTCAACGAGTACACTAGTAAGCAGCAAAACTACAAAAGAAAAACCGTCAAAGTAATTTATCTGATGAAATTTACCTAATGGCAAACTTTAATATCTGCTTCACTAGTACTACTTAACCCTAGACTATTATACTATTTGCCTACCACTTTTGACACAGTAGTTACTTGCAAAGAAATTTGCAAGTCGCTTTCTCCATTCAAATTTTATAGGTATTATTGATGTGCCTCCGATTTTTTTTAGGCTAAGCAAAATGAATTTTGCCATTTTTACTCAGCTATAGCACATAGTATGTACTATGTACCCTACATACATTAAAAGAGTTCTATTCTGATGATGAGTACTAGTCATATAATTCCAATTTTTTCCCCTATGCTTGCAAAACTTTTTAAGCCTTAGGATATTTCTTTTAAAAAATCTAGATTAGAGAAGGCGGAAAAAGTTTTCAGGATTGAATTTGTAATTTAAATCAGTCGGATGCGATCGCGATTGAATGGTATGGGGCCTTTTTAAGCGAAAATATCGAGTGCTATATAAAAAATAAAATAAAAAATTGAATTATGTAGGTATTTACTTGTGCTGAGCTGCTTGATGAACAGTATGAAGAAAAAAGTCGACCTACACTTTGAGATTGCCATTTTGGTATCCGCTAAGTTCTTCAGGTCAGGATGTAAAAAAAAACTTGTCACAAAAGTACCTAGTAAAAAGTACCAATGCTGGAGAAGAGGAGGAAGCGAAGAGGGTGTTCTGGTCGGAAACTCTAGGTTAACTGAAATTTCCCTTCCACATTCTCCCTGGATTGCTGAATCCTGGAGCAGGTGCAGGTGCCCCAAACGGCGTTAAGAAATATGCCGTAAATATATCGTACATTCGAATCTAGCCAAATCCAGGAGTCCCAGATATTTAGATTTAACAATCATCTTTAGCCATATAGGTAATTAGCTATATAAGTAATTAGATATTTCCACAGTCGTCTTTCAAACCTGGAATTCATTCAAAACTTGAACAAGTGTAAAATTATAAAACCTTTTATTAAGTAAAATGGTTAATTGAGCCACCCAAAGGAAGGTTAAAACCATTCTTGCCCTCCGAGATTCATATTTGCATAATCGGATAATTTTATTCCATTGTATTTGAATTTCCGTGAACCGAATTTGAATATAAATAGCTTAGCATTCCCCATATTTCCATATTATGTAGGCCCGTAGTGTAATATACTCGTAGTCTCGTACGAGTATTTTGGGAATACTACTTAGGTGCTATATATTACAATACGGATAAATCTTATGAAATCATATGAAATCTTATTTATCCTTAATCTTAAATTCTGAATATATTGAAATATGTGTTATTTAAATTATTATGTACCTAGTCTCTATTATATATTCATTGGATAGAATAAATGACATTCTACCTCTATTATATTTTATTTTCTAAAAAGTTTACGAATAGGAAAAGTTTTACTTTTTCCGTAGTTTATAGAAATACCTGAAACTACAATGCATTCCATTTCCTTTTATCTGTAAATATACCTATATGTAGTAGTAGTATAATAAATAATAATTAATATATGTATTATACGGATAGTATTACAATAGTAATACTGTACAGAATCAGATAAGTATATCGTATCGTAGGTATACTAGGTATCTCTATAGCCATCATTAAAAGCAATACCCACATTTTTCATGATTTGCCTAATTATATCAATAATTTATAATATCATAAAAAATATTTTATTTACAATATGTATAGTCTATGTCTATTGTGTTGTACCCTACTTTGTAGGTACATATAGTGCATATCTATTAAAATGTATCATATTACTATTGTACAAAGAAAAATTGATATCCTTACAAATTAAATATGGCTTAAGAAAAAGCTTATGTATAAATGTGTTTGCGATATATATTTTAGTATACCCCGAAGAAGCCAACAGTATTTCTCATTAGTCATTTCATTAATATTATACATACATGTTATATTGGTACATGTTAATCGCATTCATCCTAATCCTTCAATCCCTTCACGAATACTCTGGATGACCTACCTAGCAGATAAGCGACGGCTGACTCCAGCTTACCTTTTTCCTACTGCTTATAATACTTAGGAGTGCTTATAACTATAAGATATTTCCCTTTAAAATATAAATAAGATATCTTTGTAAATATTAAATAGGAATCGACTGCACTGAGGATGAGTACACTCATCCTCAGTAGTACGATAGTTCTAATTGTACGGATATAGTAGGTATATTATATTACATAGCTTAATAAATGTTTAAGTATGGACCCAAATAGAATATATAGCATTCATTAATAAGATAAGTTGAAGAAACTTGTGAGTAGTGAATTGAGTCGAGAGGTAGTTACACTGATTAATCCAGAAATATACTTATTTATCGTACTACTACAAGTACAAAAGTCTTACTCTTGACTCTCATTTTATTCGTAGAGAGATAACGAGTATAATATTGTATTTTATAAGCTGTCCAAAGAGATATAGCTCATTGGTTTCACAAGGCCGTTACAGATCTGATTCTGCTTCTGGAGCTGACTAGAAATAACCTAATCTTACGCGAATTAAACTACAAAGTATTTAAATTCCTTCCTACTAATTTTAACAAAAAGTTAATTAAGTTGTAGGGTGAAATGGCGAGGCGCTTTTACCGCGCAGAGAGCCAAGCGGATCTCCTCGCTTACATGGATCGAGGGGAATCGGCTCAAATGGAGAACCGGTGGACATTGGAAATCGCTTGGGAAGCCGCAAATAAAGGTTGACCACATCAATAATATCCGAGTATATTCAAATATTTTCCATTTTAGTTGGTGGGATATACACCGTGATTAGGTCAAAGGCGTTTGTGTCCACGGAAGAACTCGGAGATTCGTAAGATTCGCCCAAAAAACCCCGATCTTGGTCATAATTATGTCTCATAATTTATAGATATGCTTTAATCGGTCCTTACAAAGAGCAATTTGCGAGGCAGGAGGTAGAGATGGGCGATTTTCCTGAGGGTCCCCTCCAGAATGCTGTCAATTCAGTTCGTAAAATGGGATTTAATGTGAGTACAAATCATCCCCCCTCGCGAGCTATAAAATTTCACATTATTACATCACCTTATTACATTATTTTAATTTTATATATCCTCAGGTTAAGGCAGGTCGATGGCTCGTGGATGGAAATCCACAAATAGTGCTCTTTGATGTGGGCTCAGGCTCCTGGAAATTAAATGAATGGAAACAAGAGCTCTGGGATAAGTCTGGGATTGGGATCCCTCATCAGGATGTAGAGGTTAGATATTATACTACTATAATATTACTATATTATAATACTTAAATTATCCTGACTAATTAAAAATTTTTGATTAATTTTAGTGCAATGATGCAGTCATCTTTGGTTTCATGGTGGCCATATTTGTCGCGGAGTTCTACAAAATGTTGAAACCATCAGAGGATGAGGGGGAGGATGTGGTTGACAGAGAGTCCCCCAGAGTGGTAGCACATTTTCACGAATGGCTCACGGGGATTGGGCTAATAATGCTCCGGCTTTGGAAAGTGGATGTAGCCACTGTATTTACAACACATGCTACTCTTCTTGGTACGATTTTGAAATTCCACAAAATGAGAGTGAAGATTCAATTTAATTTGGTATTCAGGGAGGTTTCTGTGTGCTGGAGCGATGGATTTCTACAATAACCTCGCAAATGTAACATAAACATTATCACAAAATCCACAATACATTGATATCCGTATATGTGTCCATGTACTATATACAGTTTAACATTGACGAGGAAGCCGGGAAGAGGCAAATATATCACCGTTATTGCATGGAAAGAGCTGCTTGCCATATGGCCCATGTGTTCACTACCGTCTCCGAGATCACAGGATTGGAGGTATATACTGATAATAATTATAATGTAATATAAGATTTTGTAAAATAATTCTCTCCCTAGGCGGAGCATCTCATTAAACGGAAACCGGATATCATAACGCCTAATGGGCTAAATGTGAAGAAATTTGCCGCTTTGCATGAGTTTCAAAATCTGCACGCTCTCTCAAAGGATAAAATCAATGAATTTGTGCGTGGACACTTTTACGGACACTTTGATTTTGATCTGGAAAAAACGCTATACTTTTTCATTGCGGGGCGATACGAGTTTGGGAATAAGGGGGCGGATATTTTTATCGAAGCGTTGGCTCGGCTTAATTATTACCTCAAGGTTATTTTTTTTTTAAATTAAATTATGCTCAAAATATGTCCATTTTATTTTGGCCCCAGGCATTCAAGTCGCCGGTAACAGTAGTCACTTTCCTCATCTTCCCCACAAAAACCAACAATTACAATGTGGAGAGTCTTCGAGGGCAAGCACTCATCAAGAGCCTCAGGACAACCATTCAGGATATACAGCAAAATATTGGAAAGCGTCTTTACGACTCTTGCCTTAAGTAAGATTTACGGGAAATATAGTAGGAATTGGATTTAAATTGAATGAATTATTTGCCAAGGGGTGTGATTCCAGAGACAGATTCAGTTCTTCTAAAGGAGGATATTGTCAAAATTAAACGCTGCATTTTTTCTCTCCAGGTATAATATATTGTAATATCAGTAGAAATAGTAGTATCGTAGTATTAGTAGTGTACATCAATTTGCTTATGGAATCTTTATTTTATATATGCTCCAGCGCTCCACACTTCCGCCTATTACAACGCACAACGTGGTAGACGACCATAAAGATCCGGTTCTCAATTCTCTCCGAAGGTGCAAATTGTTCAATTCAGTTCATGATCGAGTCAAAGTGAGAGAGATTGCTTTATTTACTTAAAATACATACAATAAAATGCTGTAAACATGCAAAATTTTGCAGATTGTCTTCCATCCAGAGTTTCTCTCGTCCACCAATCCACTTTTCGGACTTGATTATGAAGAATTTGTACGAGGATGTCATCTTGGTGTTTTTCCATCCTATTACGAACCTTGGGGTTACACACCCGCTGAATGCACAGTGATGGGGATTCCTTCAATCACAACAAATCTTTCTGGTCTCATGAATAATTATCTATGACCATAATACGATACATGTTTACAAATAATTTAAATATTTGCAGGATTCGGATGTTTTATGTCTGAGCACGTGGCTGATCCACAGAGCTACGGAATCTATATTGTGGACAGGCAAAAGATTGGGCTAGACGACTCTGTCAACCAACTGGCAAAATTCATGTTTGAATTCTGTAAGCTCAATCGACGACAACGAATCATTCAGAGGAACAGAACGGAGAGGCTCTCTGATCTATTGGACTGGAGAAATCTTGGAGTGTACTATAGGCAGGCTCGAATGAAAGCATTCAAGAAAATGTATCCAGACTTTGAGGATGAGGAGGAATTTGGGATACGCACTCGAAGGATGGCATACCCGCGTCCAATCTCAGAACCACCATCGCCAAACTCTTCTCGGGCTACAACTCCCGCACCTTCTACACAGGCTTCTGAAGATGAGTGCTCTGATAGGGATGAGGTGGACTCTGAGTCAGAGGTAAGCTTACAAAATTGGACAAACCCCTCCCCAACCTCACCCATCAATAATTCTTGTGCAGTTGCAGGAGCTCCAAAACACTCAAGATGAGGAGGGACACAAGACAGAGGGCCCATGTGCTGAGAATCCCAATCTAGCAGAGCAAGAGGAACAAGTTAGCAAGCCCTCATCAAACTCTTCTCGGCGGGATGATGAAAATGATTTTGAGGATAAAGAGGATGAGGAAGAGATTGAATTAAAAAAATAAAATTTTGTAAAATTTTAAAATGTAATTGAATTACAATTATTAAAATCAAAGAAATTAGAAGCGGTTTACCAAGTAGCCAATTATTCAGATTTTATCTTTGGTTTTTAGGATTTAATCATTTTGAAAGCGTGCTAAAAATCCTATCTAAATTCCATTACACTGGTTCCCATTTGCTATTTAAATACACGCAACGGGATCCAGTCATTAAACCGCAATATTGGCTTACCCTCAAGTGATCCTCCTCATTGACCCAGACCAAGAATGTTTTGTTGTCGTTGTGGTAAATTCCTCGGCCAGTGGGCCTATTTTATGGTCAACAAAGGTATTAAATTAAATCAATATTCCACTCCAGGTAAGAAGAGCTTACCAGAATCGGCAGGCATTTGCAGCCTATAAAAATAGAATTCATATTAAAATTGATTAAGGATTAAATTTCAAATGTAATGCTTATGAGTATACCTGGAGAAATCGATCTCCCTCCTTGAAGAGAAAATGATCATCGATCAATTTGTTTTGATCCTCTTTGGACATGCCAGTGAGCGGGTAGAACTTGCCCTTAAGTTCTCCAGTCATGCTTGTCAGGGTGGCAGAGACCTTGTCCTCCATCTCCTTGTATTGTGCCTGTAATTAATTATTTATAAAAATTAGATATTTCTTAATCGTCGGATTTAAATTTTTAAAATCTCACCTCAGTTAGGCAAGGGTTGAATGGGTATCCCTCGAGGGACCTTCCACATCGAACCCTGGTGGATACAACAAATTTCCCCTCGGGATCAACGTTGACAAAGACGGAGCCATCTCCAAAGTCCGAGGTTGGATGCTTGTCCTCCTTCTTGAAACCGCCATGATAATCGTCGATTACCAAATCTGCAAGTAGTAGAAAGTGATTTTTAGTAATTTTACGATATTTGGCAGCAATTCGCCCCAAAAGCCCCCAAAATAAATTAAATCTCGCAAAAAACCTGGGGAAATTGTAATTTCGAACCGGAATCACAAAAATTAAAATCTAGGAATTTTGGCCGTGTTTTTATTAATTTTTGACATTAATCCGTCGATTTTTTACTCGATTTGACCTCACCAACAAGTGGAGGCCACCGGAGACATGACGAGGAACAATTCTTCCGGGGAGTCGGAGAATGAGTCGGGTGAGAACTTTTAATTTTAAATTACAACTTTTTTGGCTTGATTTGACAAATTAAAATACGTTTTTATAAAAATTGTCAATGCAATGCAAAACAAATAACCCAAATTAAATATTTGCAATCAATTCAAATACATTTCAATTAAACATATACAAAACTGGTAAATACAATTCTATTTATTTTAATTTCAAAGGATCCGACCGGTCTCGCATTTCCTCATCTTCCTCCGGGTCTGCTTCTGGCTCAGGGTCAGCAAGGCCAAAGCCACCCAGTCCAGGTCGGAAAGAGGCTCCTCCCAAAGCTGCCACCACCGGAAGTGCACCAGCAAGTCCAGCACATTCTTCTGGTTCTCGATCTGGAAGCTCCTCTCCAGCCTCGAAGATCTCAAAATCCTCAAAGTCCCCAGACTCAAAAGAAAGGGCGAGTCGAAGCAAATCAAAGTCTCCCTCAAAGTCTCCAGCAGGATCAAGGTCTTCCTCTATTGATCCTTGGGTCAAAAAGATTAAGGATTATTATAAAAGATGGAAAGATCACTGGGTTGAGAAAAGGAGATGGAATAAGAAGA
Source organism: Megalothorax incertus (assembly GCA_036507255.1). Lineage (NCBI taxonomy): Eukaryota > Metazoa > Arthropoda > Collembola > Neelipleona > Neelidae > Megalothorax > Megalothorax incertus. The sequence goes on from JAAZTK010001465.1 coordinate 11,887, forward strand.
AAGGCCTCAAATGCAAATTGTGCAAGCACCCTGAACCCAAGACAAAAGAAAAAGTGTACATTCATATGTATCAACATCACCCGGAGGAGATAGGGGAGGAAGGGGGGCAACACCCCTATATTTGTAGATTATGCTCTCATGGTTTTTTTAATATTTACGCTAGAAATCGCCATGAAAATAGGTAATTAGATAATAAAATTTACAAGTATCATAGAAATTTAAGGTTGCTCAATGCTAAATGCCACCAATAGTTACCAAAATCTCGGTCAAAATCTAATTTTTCTGGTAAAATCGAAAGAAATTTGAAATTTTTCCTATGTAAAGTCCAATATTGCCAAGTCAATTTAAGGGAATTTCATCGACTGGGCCAGATCTGGCCCAGGCCGTTTTTTTGAATTATTTCAAAAATAAATCTGAGCATTGGGCAACCTTAAAATAAGCAATAACTTTGACGATACTTGAAAATTTATTAAAATTAATCGATTTAAATTCAGATATCGGAAATGTTGATATTTTTATATTGAAATAATTTATAATTTATAGCATACATGGACATGTTCCTGTAAGTATTCAAAATTAATTGAATGTTGTAATCGTATTTGTGCTAATTGGAATTCTCGTATTATTTGTAATTTAGGACGATGACCATGATGAGGATTATCAGGGTGAAGGTTCCAAAAAGAAAAAGAAGGGGAGTAAGAAGCAAAAGTCCAAAGGGGAAGGGAAAAAGGATAAAAAGAAGAAGAGAAAGTCAAAGACAACGGAGGCGGATTTGGTGGATGATGATGATGATTTTGAAGCTTCAGCTCCAGCACTTACTGCCGAGGATGATGGTGGTGGTGGTGAGGCGAGAGGAAACCCAGACTTTCCTGGAAAGCGTACAAGTAAAAGGAATCGAACTCCTAAAACATTTGGAGAAGTAGTACCAGTACCAAGTAAGTATTATAATTTAATTGCAATTTGCTCGAAATTCTGGGGATTTTGGAATTAATTTATTTACATTTTTCAGAGGAAACATTGCCCACTGTTGCTGAAGTTTGTGAAAGCTTTCTACTCAAAGATGTACATATTGAATATACTGAGGCTGATTTTCAAAATCTAATGACTTACAAGCAATACGGTACCCAAATACGACCAATTATTCGAAATGAGAACCCAAAAGTATGTATTTAACTTATAACAAATGTTCGTTCATTTAAAATTTATTTATATTCCTAATTGTCTTTTTCAAAGGTTCCCCTTCCAAAACTAATGATGCTTGTAGCTGCAAAATGGCGAGAATTTTGTGCTGAGAATCCCAATCTCGCAGAGCAAGAGGAACAAGTTAGCAAACCCTCGTCAAACTCTTCTCGGCGGGATGATGAAAATGATTTTGAGGATGAAGAGGATGAGGAAGAGATTGAAGTGAAAAAATAAAATTTTTTAAAATTTGAAAATGTAATTGATTTACAATTATTAAAATATTGAATCTGATATAATAAATTATAAAATATTTTCAAATACATGAATATAATGTTTAATCTTGAGATTTTTTTTGATAGAATTAAGATTAGAGTTTTAAACCGGCATTACTAATATTAGGTAATATTAAAATATGTATTTAATAAATATCAGTATATGTAGCATTCTTTGGCATGACTTTGACATGGCTAGAAAGGTCTGTTCTCCATCTTTTTTTGTCGGTTTTTTTATATGAACTTATGTTATATTTATAAACATACATTTTATAAGAGTATTTTATCCGGGAGCTCCTTTGACCTCAAAGGTTATTTTGAATTTTAGGAATTCTTCATTTTCCGATTTCACCTTACACATATAACATAGTGACCGATAGGTCGCGAGTTCAAATCCGCCTGTCTACTAATTTTACTCATATTTTTTTTTTGCTTTTCTGGGTCAACCGGATGTCAATTTTTCTAAAAGTAATTTGGCTTATCATGACCGCCTATTCATTAGCTATCTATAGATGTAAGAAATATTTCATAATTACTACAAATATTCAAATTAGGACGGAAGTAACGCTTCCAAAAAACGTAAAATTCCGAAATGAACGCATTTAATTAAGTTGGGTCAACCGGATATCAATTTTT
>JAAZTK010001466.1:0-13972 GCA_036507255.1 Megalothorax incertus
TCTGTCTACACGGAATCTGGATTTGATAGGGATGAGACTGTAAATACTCTATTAGTCCTTTCTTCGTCCAGTTCTTCAGAAGGAGGTGCAGTTGGGGGTGTGTCTCCCGCTCCGCCTACTACAAGTTTGTTCAATTAATAATCCCAGCGATTTTCAAGACATCAAGATTCTTTCTTCCTCTGTTTCTTTTTTGCCCTTAATTAATATACAGATTCTATTCATAAATGAACATTGGATATTTAATGTGAAAACATAATACGTGCTAAAGATTTTTAATAGCAAAATCTTTTAATATCATACTACAAAAGTACTGATATACTTAAACTTTTTACGCGTTTTAGTACGATCGTGTTAAAATTATGAATACCCTTACATACTAAAATACTTGATAATGATTAATGATTGGTTCTTTTTGTACTGGTTTGCAAAGAAATACTACTTCATCCAGTGAAAATACAATTTATTGTACCCTACTACTAGTTATATTGTACTGTATTGATTTAATACGATATTAAACGGATACATCGAGTGCATTCAAGCAAAGTATATAATTTGTGATTTAATTACAGAATTTAATTTCCTATGCTAAATTATATTAAAAAGAGTCTAATTATAATTTAACATTAAACCTTATAATGTTTAAGGCAATCTTGTTATACGATTGGAATATTCAAAAAATATTAAAGTGCATTAAAAATAAACACGAGTAATTTCAAAAGCATCTCTTGTATTTCGAAAATTCGGGTAGGTCATTCCGTCCGAAATTCTGAATACTCATATAATATTATTAGGTATTCACTATTGCATGGAGGATTATAAATTATAATCCTCCTTACTATTGTAGCATGCAATAACAATTTTGTATATGCCTACTCAGTAGGCATATATTGAGCATACTATGTATTAATAATGGTAATAATGTTATTTGACAATTGTATTAGGTAGGCCTACAAGTGGAGTGTACTGTGTACCTACTTATTAGGTCCCGATCTGTTTGCATATACGAGCCTAGCAACTCCTTATGTAACTCTTTGAATACAAAATACTACATTTATTTCAGAACAAAATCTCGTCCCAATTCCATTAGATATATTCTTGACATAAATTCCTCATGGTCTTTGTGCCCGATTTTTATTATTGTTGAAAGCCTGAATTTGAGAACACGAGTCGAGATTTATTAAAGGGTGAAGCTTTGACCAGATTGTTTAAATTTCTAGTTTGATTTCTAGCAAAGTTATTTAAGTTGTGAATTATGGGAGACGAAATTGACCCAAACTTGATGACGAGCATCAAAGGGACGCAAGATACCCTTGGGAAATATGTTACAAAGCCGCCGATGACGGAAAAGCTCCTCTCACGCCCTCCCTTTCGCTTTCTCCATGATGTTATAATGGCCGTAAGCATCTTTTATAAAAATTAGAATAAAAATAAATAAAAATATTATTTTAATTCAGGTTATGAATAGCAAAGGATTATTCCAAGGGCTTTGGGATCCCTCAGAGATTGATGCGGGGAACCTCAAAACGAGAGAAACAAAGACCAAGTTTATGCAGAAATTCGTTGATGCCCTCCGTAAGTGTTTTTAACATGAAATTATAAGGATTTGACCTGGTTAAATTTATAGAAATGACAATCGGAGAGTCAATCCCGGTGAAAGTATCAAAAATTCTTGCTGGACAAGATCCAGAGGCGACCAACTTCCTCCTAACAGCATTGGGAAGAGCTTTAGATCAGGGGCTGTCTGGAGAGGAAGCTGTCAGAAAAATTTCAGGAGGGAAGATCCAAGAGAAAGAGGAGGTCAAGCCTGCAAAAGCTCAGGAAAAGGCACAAAATACCGATGAGCCTCCAAAAACATACAGAGCAAGCTCAAGGGAGAGACCACCATTGGGAGTTCAGCAGGGTCAAGATAAAAAGAAGCCCGTGGGACCTCCAGCGTCAAAGCAAGCAAAGCCTAGTCCTTATAGCCAAGCTCAGGCTAATCCTAAAAAACTCCCGGTGAGTAAGGCACCTCCTCCAGAGAAGGTGAAAGCTCCTCCAGAGCCTAAAAAGGCTCCTCCAACGAGAGCAAGGCCTGTAAATTCAAAAGGAACTCCATCTTCTTCAAATACGCGAGCACCTTCAAAGGAGAGGACTCCACCAGCCCAGGGGACAAAAAAGTCAAATCAACCTGTAAAATCCACAACATCTCCGGCTTCTACAAGTCGGGTCTCACGTCAAACTGACGCCAAAAAGAAATCGGAGCCAAAGAGGACTGATTCGGAAGAGTTAGATTCAAAAGGAGGAGGTGATGCGACGAACACGGAGAATCAAGGGTCAGCGGAATTCATAGGAGAGGCTGATAATCTGCTCCAAAGTAGTCCTCAAGAAGATCAAATGGATGAAAATGTTACAAATATAGTTCCTGGAGAAGGAGAGAACGGATTGAGGGAGTCTGGGGTTGAGGAAGAACAGATTGGGGGAAGTAGAAGAGGATCTGAGATACCAGAGGATTTAAGTGTTCCTCCTCCTCCTCAGTTTGAGGCTCCAGAGGAGGTCAAGGTTGAAGAGGAGAAACCACTAAAGGTAGTGTTAAGGGACAGACTCGAGAAAAAACAGAGGCAAAACAACAAAGTTACACAGAACAGGGTCAGGAGAAGTTCCCTACAGAGGAGACAGGTCAAATATTTACCTGGATAAAAATTCCTAAATTGCATCTTGAATGCTTTAAAAAACTCTATCTAGTGAATCAAGCTCAAACGAATGGGGTTTGAACCTTTAGCTCTTTTAAATATCCGAACTAACGATAAATTAGAAATTTCTTAAGCTTCTAATAGCAAACTTTTAGCTATAGTTGACTTCTTTAGGTAAAACTTCAATCCTCTACTTCTCCTCTAAGGTCTAAAGAATTCCCTATGCTTCTTTAAGGGAAATGTGCATGTCTATGCTGATATCCTCTACGATAAAAACTTTCGTAGATCTATCCCTGAATAGTAAATACGTAGTTATCTATTTGGAAGCATGAATTCTAAATTCTAATATCAGTAGGAATGATTCTTACACCAGAATTGAACTAATATTGATAAAATATTATAGAAAAGTGACGATTTGCCGCCTACAACAGAGGAAAATGATGAAGGTGTGAATAGTCTTGAAGGTACAATTAAAAATAAAAATATTTAATTACCTAAATCCCAATATATCTCATAGCTCCTGAAGCTCCCAAGCCCCAAATAACTCCTAGGACACCTCCAAAGAAGGATGATGAGCTCAAACCAAAGGCACCCTCGCGGAGGAACTCTCAGGAGAATAATTCCGTGGTAAAGTCATCAGCTCTGACTCCTCTAAAGGCTACAGTCTCTGTCTCCTCGACCTCCGTGGGTTCAAACGCCTCAAAGTCCAATTCTACTACCTCTTCATCAAACGGTCAAAAGGGAACGCCAGCTCGACCTCCATCAGCTAGACAAGCTATGGATGCGGCTTTGGGGGTCACTCGGCCACCCTCTGCTCGTCCAGCTCCCCCACGACCCCGTACCGGCTTAATTCAGGAGGAACCCGTGTCAAACTTTAGGTACACTTTACAAAATAAAAAATAGGATTAATTGGCAAATGATTACCTTTAATAAAAATATATTCCACAGGCCACAAACTGGGAAAGTGGCCAATGTTTTCATCGAGGGGAATAAAGACGAAGAAGAAGATGAAGAGGATAGTAATTTTGTCGTCCAAGAGGCGATCCTGACTGAGAATGAGAGGAAGAATAGCCTAGAAATGGGCGGAAATGAGAGGAGGGGTTCTCTTGATGTGGTTTTGGATGGGCTAGTTGGGGAAGAAAAGGGAGAAGAAGGTTTCCTCGTGAAACAAATTATTGACACCAAGCGGGAGTTGGAGAACTCAGAGAGAACTGGCAAAGTAGGAGAGTTAGATGGGCTTGATCCTGGGTCAAAGTCCCGTGAAACTACCGTTGCTGAAATCGAGCGGATTAAAGAGCTAATCCAATCAATGGCTCGAAGCGCCAATCCGCTTGGGAAGATGATGGATTTTGTTCAAGAGGATGTCGACGCAATGCATCGAGAGATGCTCAAATGGAAGGAGGAGAGTGCAAAGTTGGATACGGCCCTTGAAGCTGAGCAGTTGTAAGTTTAAATTAATTGAACGTTTACAATAGCCATTGATATTTAAATATGCATGTTTTAATTAGGGAAACGGAAAAGACCCTGGCACCTCTAAGGACTCAATTGAAAGAAGTCGAGGAAGCTATCCAAGACCGCGAAGATGCTATCTCGGCAACCCGGATGCTTATTCTAAGACAGGAGGAGAAGATTCAAAAGATACTTCAAGGGCTGGATAGAGTTACAAAACAAAGTGTCAATTTAACTCCCTTTGGGTCATTTGGGCAGAGAGAGAATGGGATTTAATTATTTCATTATCACCTGACAAGTAAAAAAATCTTATAATCTAATTCTATGTACTATTTGTATTGTAATTTATTTGGTTATTGAAATAAAATATATCGTACTAGATACAACAGGTATTGTAGTACCATGATCTTGTATAACAGTATAATAATGCCAGTTTATTTAGGTTCTATATAATTTAATGTGAATATTATATTAGGTAATTCTTAAATCCAATAATCTCTTTTATTTCACACAATATCGGTAATATAAAAAGTTTTTGAAGTACTGCAATATATGATATTATCGTAGTATATTGTATTGTATTGTATAACATGTACTACAGATAAGTAGGTATGTAAAATCTTTAACAATGCCTATTAAATCATATTCATAATAAATTAATAATTAAGCTAGGTACCCTATAGAGAATACGGTTACAGTATTATTGTAGTATAAAATAATGTATAAATATTACAGGATTACGTACTACAAGTCAAATATGTATTTTGAGAAAGCATCGATACCTATAATCTCGTATAGATTTATTTTTGAAATATATAATAAATCAACAATCTGATTTACTTAGGATTAGCGATATATCAATAATCCATCCTTGTACGAGTACCTATTCAACGAGTATAATATTATACATACAATAATAATTTGCAATCAACTAAACCCTTGAAATAATATACAAACTTTATCCATTGAAATACCCGAATTTTATCAGTATTTGGACGAAGAAAAAAATTCTAATTTCATCTATTAAATCTAGGTTGAAAAGGATCAAAGTATTCCCCCACAATTGGGGAATTATCTGGGAATTTAGCGGAAAGTGTACCAAAGGCTTTTCCACGAATTGAGCGAGCCATTTGCTCAAGCTCATATGGAGGAATAGTTCTATTTACATTTCGTATCAAAAATTTTATATCATATTTTGGAATTTGTTGCAAATCTGCAAGTGTGCGAATCCCAAAATAATTTTTAAGGTCATTGCCAATCCCGGATTTTAATCCAACAACATTTGAAATGTTCATGGATTCAGAAATTCTTTGGAAAGCATTTGGGATAAATACCGTTAAAGAGTGCTCACTTGTGTTAATAGCAGTGGCCAATTTTGAATCAAACCTGTCTCGTCCGATTCCTCCTGAGACTTGGAACCCAGTCCTCTGAAAAATTTCATCTATGAACTTGGTCATTATCTCAGCAGCATAATAATATGCTTGTTGAGAGGTAATGGAAGCCCTATATTTGTGGATTGATGAGTTTTGGACTTGGACGTGAGCTAATTCAAAATAAGTATTCCAATGAAGCCTATTTGAGTTTATGACCGGTCCGCCGGGGTTGTTCCAAATAGCATTTTCAACTTCCCCGTTGAGGAGAAGGAAAGCCTCATCCGGGGCCCCATATTGGATCTCAATATTTGGATAAAGCTCGTCTTTGATTTCCTGAAGTGACATAAAAAAATCCAGCGAGCCTCTATTAATGTGGCCACGGCAGGGTCGATTTTGTAAATACGGGACTGATAGTATTTTAATGTTGGGAAGAATGTTCATAGCTTCACCTATCCGCATATCCCGGTTGATTCCGTAGTACTTTGCCTCTCCATTTATTGAAAGAATTCTGAATTTTTTGAAAGAATAATAAATTAATAATGCGATATTAATAAGTTAATAAAATACAATTTTGTCTAAATTTACTAGTTCAGAAATTTGGGCATTCGATTAACATTTGATAAGATTTGATAAGATTTGTAAAGACTCTAATCCCATGAAAAATTGGATTAAAAAATACTGTATTGAGCCTCTGTGGCTTTGCTTATGGGAGATAAACCGGAGTTTCTCCACAAAAAGAGCGGTACTCCGCTAATCCTGCCAGATTAAGGCCGATTAAGCCCGATTAAATCTAATTTTGCCTAATTTTAAATCGAGTTCAGAATCTCCACATATATGTACATACGGATATACTTGTATAGTATCGTATTAAATAAAAAATGAATTAATAGCTTACCTCCCGTAAGAATTAGCCACAACTGCTGGATACATTTTAATACTTTCTCTCATATCAGGATTAGGGTCTTCGAGAGCCAGGGCTTGACCTTCGAAGAAATTAATATCGAGGAATCCAACAATGCTCATTTTAGAAAGATGATTTAGTAATACAGATTATATCCAGGAATGTGAATATCAAACACCACAGTCCTACAATGTAGATTAGGGATCACGAAAAAAATACGTTTTATGAATGGAAATGAATGAGGGAGAGATCCGAGCAACTAGAGTGTTCACTTGAGACTGGGAGTGGGGAAACTGAATTGAGTCACCCGCATCCGTATAACTAAATGCATCCCCCAACCCTTGATCTGGAGAAGGAATCAGAAGGATTGTCTAAACCATATAATGTGTAATGGCCAGATTCTGAATGTCTTATAGTCCTTTGCATTGACTTTGAGAGGGAGCAATAAGTCCCAAAATGCAATGACCAAATAAATGGCTTATAATATCTGCAGATTGCACCTACTTGAGTATATTTATATATCATACTATTATATAGCATTAAGTATAATATACTTATATGTATATGTATATGTATAAGATATGGATATTTATATCGGTACCTATATATTATATAGGTACCGATATAAATATACATATCTTCTATCTGTAATATATGGGGCAATAAACTCGCTTTTTTAAACCATAAACCAACTTGGGATCTTGATCCTAAAGACCCATATACAAAGTAATTGCGCACTGTGCACACTGCATTTTTGTATCCGTGCACTAATCCAGAGCATATCCGTCGAGTGCATCCTTTTTTAACTTGTTAAACGTTACATTTATATAACCTACGAATAGTTGAAGAGTCGAAGGTCTCCTTATCTTCTGTTCAGTGTACAATACTTTTTACAATGCATTTACTTATTTTTTTATTATATCCGTAAACGAAGGGAAATTACCACTTGCAAATATATTTATGTATACACATCTCCCAATTAAATAATATTATTTAAACATGCTGATAATCTTGCTCCAATACATCAAACTCGGTCATAATGAGATTTAAAAGCTGTTGAATTGATTCATCTCCCGGAAATACAGATTTTACCCCATTTGCATAGAATCTCAGCCCTCTCCGACTAACCGTCGATGAGATAAGTAGTGCTAAATATGTTTAAAGGGCAAAATTAAATAAGAAGTCAACTTTCTTATAAAATATACATACGAAGACCGGCTATATAGGCAGGTGAGGTAAATCCAACACATTCAACTTCCTTCCCCTGCCAGGATAACTTTTGCTTCACACGAGGAAACCCGGAATAAACAATTGGAAATACGAGGGGTCGATTAACGCCAATTACAAGAGCTTTGAAAAGAGGAACGGGAAGTTGACACATGAGAAATCCTATAAAGAGACCAATTTCCTGCAGATATGAGCTCTTCAAATCCTTGAGTCTTTTTTCCATCTTCTGAACCCTTTTCAATTGAGATTCTTCTCCCATCGGCATTTTGATTGAGTTAATATACCTGGAATTTAAATATGTATAGTTATATTACATTAAATATGAAAATTATGGCATATTTACACATAATTCCTCAGCTTGTCCTCAGGATGGCCAGGTCTTGGCGTTGGAATGGCGATGTTAGCATCTTCTGGCAATTTCCAGGAATTTTTTGTCATAAAATTTCGGATCCCGCCAGAAATGGCACACAAAATCAAAGCTGATGGGGATACGCCGAATCTCTTTAACGCAATCTCTTTTATTCGATCCATTTTAATAAAGCTGGATATCCCAATTGGGATTTCATTAGGTTTTAGTTTGAAATCAATAGGTTTAAGTTCCTTCTGCCATTGGATCTTGTTAAAAAATAGGTTCCAATAATTTTGGAGTACAAGTTGTGGAGTATTTCCTAATTTTTGAAGCGTTTTCAAAACTCCCAAGTGCATCTCTTTTTTATCAATCACTTTTTCGATTTCCCCCTCATGAAATATCTTGGAAAGAGCTTTGCTAATTGATTCCCCATCCGCAATTGAGTGGTGGAACCTGAGAAAAAGGATTGTAGCATCTTTTGACATTTTTTCGACAAAATAAATATTCCAGAGAGGTTTTTCAGGCTCTAGTTTTTCAACAAGAATTTCTTTTCGAATTGAACTTATTTCCTGGTATAAATTTGGCCAGAATTTGATATGTTCATCAAGTTTAAAAGTCGGAGCATTCCTCCAAAATAGATGACCACCCCATTGAGTAATATGCTGACGGAATTCAACATGTCCCGGAAAATCTATGACCTTTTTCTTAAATTCTTGCTTGAAATCTTGCAAATTTACCTTTCCAGCAATTTTAATCTCCAGAAGAATAAATCCTCCGATAATATTTTGATGGCATGCATGAGGAAGCGCGCTACAATTGAGTATTTTTCCAAAATCTTTTTTGAAGAACTGAACGAAGAACGAGAGGCATTTCCGATAAAGTGCAAATGGCAAGATTGGGATTAATATGAGTAGAACAATCAGAAGAAATAAAAGGGTTAAGGGGAGGAAGAGCAATAATTTTAGAAGGACAGTGTGCACTTTTGATATTCTATTTCTGGACATTTTGGGAATTATTTTGATGCTTTGAGCAGGGAATCACACTCATTTTATTTATATATTTCCCACATTGCAATTGGAAGAATCCAGGAGCTCCAATGAATGCCTATATTCGTTTTCAATGCTGATATTTGATTGATCCTGAGAAAAAACAACTACGCTGATTTTACTTGCGTCATTAACCTTAAATCGCAAAATCAAAAAAACAAAACATGCTCACGTTTTTTATCGGTGGCTAATTATATAAATAGGTAGTTATTAGCCATTAGATAATATATTTCTTATCCTGGTTTATTATTAATAGTAGTAATATTGTACAATAGTACATACGAGATTTTCAGGTATACGTACATATATTGGGTAGTTAATTTAATTTTAATTGGCAATAAGCTTTAAATTTTATTGTCTATTATCCAATTTCATGTTTACGGATATACTGATACTACGATTTATACAATTTTGATGCGAATCCATACATTTTTGTCCAATTATAATAATTTAAAATATTTAAAGGGCAATTGCTCCCCAATTAGACTTATAATTTAAAGTACAATAATACAAATTGCATGTTATGAGTAAAATCGAGGGAATCGGAAATTGGCGATTTCTGATTTTGGTGGATTGATGCAATATTTGGCACCTTCCTTCCTCCGGAAATTAGCCATTCCAACTGTTGAAGGTGCTCGTGTCCCCAAAGTGGTCAGGTCAGTTCTCTGAGCATTTTCTTGAAGCCTGAATTATAATATTAACGAGCTTAAAAAATATTAAATATGATTCAAATATTATTACTTCCAGCCATATTCGAGGTTCGAGGTCGGCGGATAGCAAAAGCGAGTTTCTGGAAGTCCAGAGTTGTACCTAACCCTGAGATACCCTTTAGCACCACCCCCATCTCTACTCATTCCTTTGGAAAAATTAGAATTAATGCATAATTAAAATTCAAATAAACTAAAAAACCTTGATAAATCAGATTTTTATGTTCGGTTGGTGGAGTTCGCATTGGGATAGTCGGGTCGCAAATGCATTCATCACACCGAATGTGGATCCCATCATTAGGTTGGCTCGACTTCTTTGTAACATTGTCAAAATAATCATTCTGGCAGCTCAACCATTGCTTTGAGAGCCTAATTGGTTAATGAAGATTAAGTTTTGGGTAAAATTGAGTTCTTTGAATTCAAATTACTCATTTTTAGAGTCGCAAATTGCCAAAATCCGACCTTGTATTGGTCCAACGCTTGTACAGAATGCGAGAGGTTTGGCCTGCTGGAAAAAATTAGAATTTGATGAGGATTTGCAAAATCTCAGGCTGGTTGAGTCCATTCTTGGAGCTTTTTATTACACTGGGAGAATTTAGAATTGGAGTAATTTTGATGAATTCTTGAAAGAATCTGACCGGATTTGGCGTTGGGCATGAAGAAGAATGATTTACATATTCTTGACTGGAATTTATATGGCAATTACTTTATTAGTTGGTCTCAATTTTGAAATGTGTCATTCCTCAATGATATTTTTGGCCCATTTCACTTTATTAGCCTGACTCATGAGAATAGCACCTGTTTGTCCAGATAATAGAGATACAAATCAATGCATTTGATACAAAGTACGTATACATATAGTAACATGTAGGTAATTCTGGACTGCCTAGCATAAACTTATACTATGTACGAGTATAGTTGATTAAATTGAATATACCTACCTATATATAATTTTGGATGAATACAAATGGGGACAATCAAGACAATGACATAAATCAGGATTCAAGATCGATAAAATTACAGGTTATGAATAAAATCGAGGGAACCGGAAAAGAAAACTTTGAGAATACTTTTGTAATTCACATTTTTGCTTATAAAGTTATAAGAAATATGAATATTGCTATTGGCATGCAAGATCAACATTAAATTACCCACTGCTAAAATCAATTTCTCAAAGTTTTTATTATAGTATGTAAAATGTTGTAAGCATGTAACAGTTTTTATCGTAGGTACTTTCTAAATTCTAACAATGTCGATACATTAATTTGATAAATACTATAATTTATATACAATATCTACATTTTATATTTATCTTTTAGGCCAAATTACTCGTATAGAGAATTCAAAGTAATTACATTCGTCTAAAAATAAAAAGTTTTATAATTTTATTTACCAAGTAGGCAATATATAAAATTTGGAAAAATTCTTAGCAAATCATATATTTTTTACAAATCTCCTCAAATCTCGCCTTATTCTTTTTTGCACAATCCTGAATACACACATCTCTGACTTCAAGAAATTCATATTTTTTCATCCCACACTCATCGCTATCACAATTCCCGAAGCAGTGGAAATTGCATGATTCATAATACTCGGATGTGCAATTATCTCGGCATTTCCCCTTAAAATAAAAATTGCATTTAATTGCATTTAATTTATTAAAATTTAAAATTCAATATTTTGTATACCTGACTAATCATGCAAATGCACTGTCCATTATGACATTCTGCAACCGTTTGATTATATTTGGAACACCAAGACTGGTAGTTGGAAGTGAAACAATCCATTTTTTTGGTGCACTTTTAATTCCGAAATTAACGCATCAATTGATTTTTAAAAAAATATTTATTATAATTTTATAAATATACCTGCATTGGATAAAGGAAAGAATTTCCTTCAGCCCAAATTGAAGAGTACCCTCCGAAGATGCAAATTGAGTAAAGGGTAAAAAAATATATTCTGGAAATTTTATTTTTTTCAAAATATTAATAAATCATTTATTTTTAAATCTTTTTTATATACCCCTTAAGATATCCCGAATGCGAGATAAATGTCATTTTGAAGCTTAAACTGAATTTTCTTCAAATACAATATGTAATTATAATTTAATTTTTTTCCTTTGAGATTAAAAGATTTGGCAAAATCCAATGATGGGTAGGAACTGCGAAATGGATCCGGTTGTTTTTTAATAAAATATTCCAGGTCAATTAATAAACAATGAGTGGTTCATTTATTCTGCAAAGCATCCCTGATTCAGAATTTCAGATACGCATCTCTGAATAAATTTGTTATTTAATCTACCTTAAATTTATAGAACTTATCAAACTGTAAATTTTTATTCGCCCTATATGTTAAAGGGGTCGGAAATGATATATATTATTAGTAGAACAATATCGGATTATTTTACATATAACATTTCCAAACTTATTCATTTTCCCTCGATTAGTCAATATACTGATGCATTACTAGTAGTACAATAGTTACGATTTTTTTAGTCCGATATACCAAGTAATGCATGTACGAGCTTATTTTTTTGGAAAGAATGAAATTCAACTTAAGCTTTATCAAAGTATTGTAGGTACCTACTTAATAAGTCTATGATTGATCATCAAAGACTTTTCCAGGAACGTGTAGGTAACTCCAGCCAGGTGCTACCTATCCGTAAATTTATCACCTTCGAAGAATATTATTAAATGCACATCATTATATTTAAAATATTTTCAATATCATATTATATCGCATGTCCATTTATTCTCATTGTCAGGACCTGATTTTATAAATATAAATATGCAAATTTATTTTTGTGTGCTTATCACTCATGTGTGTAAAACCAATTTAATGTGTAAGGTACTAAAAATGTACTATTAATATTTTATTATTCCAGCTAAATACTTACTACTTACCATTCTACGAACGATAGGATTGAGGTGTGTTGCAAATTAATCAAAAATTTTAAAAGTAAACACATGCATCTACTAAAAAAATACATCTCCACTATATTATCTCATATGCCTCATACATATACAAATCTGCATGGTTTATGGTTTTTCATTATCTTATAATCCTAAGTATGGGCTTCAGACATTAAAATGCAAAATAGGATTTTAAAAAAGCCATTAAGGATTATTGTTTGAAATACATAGGTATACTCGTACGAGTATATCCCATTTTACCAGTGTAAATAATTTCAAGCTTTTGGGGCAATAAACATTTACAATGGAATACAGAGTACACAACACCTTTGTAATTTGATAAGTTCAATACGCCGATATATTGCCATTTGCCTTATCTATATATATTTAAATTATAAATAATTGTGATTGTGAAATAGAGGAAAAATTGCAGGAAGTTCAGAGCTTGAATGAGCGAAAAATGAACAAATTGCGTAAATAATTATTCGAGATTTATTTATATCTCCCAACAAAATTTATGTAAACTTTATTTATATCAGTAATTGTGTTTATAAAATATCCGTACTATTTACATTTGCATTTCTTATCAAGTTATTTAGGATAATACGAGTATTTTGACGCAATATGAATTGTCAAAACATTGATTTCTGTGTATCCAACCTCGGCTTTTTTTAATTCCGAGGAAAAGCGTACATTTTTAATCGATTAATTCATGTTTCTAAATTTAAATTTTTGGTGCAGTCATATTTCAGTATTTGAATGCAAAACATCCGTGACAAACCGTGCTCGAGGTTTCTAATTAAGTGGTAATTAATACAATGATGTATTTCCCGTTAGTGTAGAAAATACATCTATTAATAATCTCTTAATAAGGCCTTCACAAATTTATTCAAGATCAGAAATGTAACTTTGCAAAGGACAAGGATCTTTAAAGTTAATTCTGGAAACTTAAAGATTGAAGAAAAAAATGGCCCATTTTGAATCAAATAGTTTTAAAGTGATTACATTGACATTATTGTGTATATCTTTGATATATGCTTCGGAAGAAGTGCCGCGTTTAAATCTTACTAGCTGGAATTCAATATTTTCGGATTTCTACGCTGATTTTGAAACAAACCCTGATGGCACTACAACCATCACCGTTCCGAGTACCGAAGCAAAGCTCAATTTTTCTTGTAATTCAACTTATCCTACAACTTGGAGTTTTTCTTATTCCGAAAATGCTTATGTAATTAATGCAATTTTTTTTTAAATAAATATAATTTGGAAATATTTCAAAGGGGAATTCGATCGATAGGAAGGTCGTAAAGTTAAGAAATGGATCAGAGGATTTCCAATC
>JAAZTK010001467.1:0-13970 GCA_036507255.1 Megalothorax incertus
TGCAAATTCCCCCTTCCCACTTTGTGAGAGATTTTGATGCTTTATCTAGGCAATTCCTTTGGTCTGGAAGCCTTCTTTCTTCAAAATGGAGTCTTGTTAAGTGAGATTCTGTGTGTAGGCCAAAGCATGCTGGGGGACTTGGTCTTAGGTCAATGGCTCTTGTTGTCACTTCTTTGGCTTCCAAGTTGTACTGGAGATGGTGTAAATGTCAAGATCAGGATTGGGCTAAGATTCTTGTCCACAAGTATTTTTCGGGTGCTGATTATCTTGATATACCAAGACTTACATTGGTGGGAAAAGGTTCTTGTATTTGGGAAACTCTTAAGAAGGGTGCTCAACTTATCAAGGGAGGCCTCTTCTGGATTTGTAACAGTGGTTCAGATGCCCTATTTTGGCAGGACTCTTGGGATGGTCATCCTCCCATTCTTTCTAGCTATCCTCACCTCCAACCTCTGTGTCAAATTTTTTCAGCTGCTGGATGGACTAAGGTAGCTCATTTCAACACTTTTAAGCAGTGCGGGTTGATGGATGTGGCTAGTTGGAAGGATCCACATGAATGGCCCCCAGGGGGCTCCTCGGAGCTACGAGTTGAGCTTGCTAATCTTCTCTCTGTGAGGTTGTGCAGCTCCTCTATGGACAAAGACATCCTTGCTTGGGGTCCTTGTCCTAAAGGAAATTTTAGTGTGGCTCAAGGCTATGCTCGGCTAGATAATCAATGTAATAGAGTTCAGGAGGTTCCCTGGTGGAAGAAGGTTTGGAATAAACTCTCCTGGCCAAAATGTAATTTCTTTCTATGGCTGGTTGCCCAAAAGAAGTGTCTTACTTGGGATAACCTCCAGAGAAGAGGCTTTCAGGGGCCTTCTCTCTGTTCCCTCTGTATGTTGAATGGAGAGGATGTTTCTCATTTATTCTTCTTATGCCCTCTCTCTAGGGAAATCTGGCATAAGTGGTGGGAGGCATGGTGCCATGGATGTATTCATGTTGATTCTCTTATTGAGTTTTGGGATAGCCTTGGCAGAACCCAGGTGAAAACTTCTTTTCTACAGGTGGCTTGGGCTATTGGACCTACTTTTATTCTCTGGAATCTTTGGCTGGAACGTAATCGTCGGGTTTTTTGTAACTCTAGTTTGGGAGTCACTAAAATATGGCAACTGATCTTAGGTAGACTTAGGGAGACTATATATGCTAAGTGTGATATGAATGAGACTGTGGATCCTGGTGATTTCAATATAGTCAAGAATTTGGGTTTGGTGGATAAAGGATTGGGAAGCATAAGTAGGAAGAGATCTCAGCCACTCAGGTGAAAGGTTTGTAGGGTGGGGAGATGGAGACCCCCACCAGGGGATATCCTTAAAATTAACACAGATGGCTCCTCCCGTGGGAACCCTAGACAGGCTGGTGTGGGGGGAGTTGGGAGAGACACTAATGGAAATGTTATTTTCATGTTCTCTATCCACAAAGGAGTGCATTCCAATAATGTGATGGAGGCCTTGGCTATTAAAGTGGCCATGATGCGGGCTTGTTCTCTTGGACGGAGAAAAATAGTGTGTGAATCAGATTCTCAGATTGTTGTGGATATGATTAATAATCAAAGTGTAGATGACTGCAACTGGCAAATTGTCTCTATTGTTAGAGAGATTCTTCACTTGAGTAGCTTGTTGGATTGGATCTCCTTTTGTCATATTCCCAAGGAATGGAATGGAGTGGCTGATATCTTGGCAAAATGGGCATCAGAGCAAGGAGCTGGTTGGGATATTTCAGGTAGAGAGGATCTTCCTACTGAATATGGTGGGACTTTTGAGCAATTAGTGGAAAATGATAGAATTTAATTGCTCTTGGGTTTGGGTTTGGTTGTTTGGGCCTGAGGCCTTTGTATCTGGAGACTTTTGTATCTTGACCTTATTTTGAATAAATTTTTACCCCTTTTTCAAAAATAAAAAATAAATGGATATTTACGTGATTTAATGCATTTATCGCTTCAGTTATATTATTATATGCAATTGCACTTGATCATGTTGTTCAATGTGCAAGATTTATATCCCAGGCAATGGCACATGGAGTTAGTGATTTGGTTGTTCTTACCTAGCCAATGTCGTCCCTATATGGTCGACGTATCCTATTTACTGTTTAATTAAACCCTCTGATGCTTTAATAAATTGGGACTCATTTGCATTATGTGATTAGACTCGTGAGCATATTTGTACATTTAGAGGTTCGCATTTGTCACAAAATTTAGGAATATTGTGATTTATTAGTTTACGAGAATTTTATATTTGATTTAATTATTTTAATTCCCACTAGCTCTGCCGTAGTTGAATTCCATTTAATTGGAATTACTCGATTTTGTCTGAGTTGAGAAAGGATTTCTTTAGAGGGCCAGTTAATTTCCTAATTTTATATTTCACTTTTAAAAGTGGATATATACCCCCAAAAGGGAATTATATCCTTACTTTTGACTTGTGGAATAGAAATTTGGAGAGCAAATTCCAAAATCCTCTCAAAAGGATTTACTACTTATTCATTGTAGGAACTACAAGTGTGGGATTGTCGCGAGGCTGAGCTCGTTGAATCTGGCTCGGGGAGAACTTTGTTTGCCGAGATTTTTGGCGGTGACTACGAGGCGATTATTTTATCATGTGCATTCATGTTTCAGCCCTTTTGGCTACAAGGTAGGGCTCTCTCGTTTTATTGCTTTCACTCCATTTTGGAGTTTGTTTCTAGTAGTGAACTATTTGGAGGCTGAGAACTAGTGTTCCCTTCTGTTTCTGCATACTAGCTCTAAGTAGTTGGACGAGTACGAGCGTTCGAAGATTTATGGACTTGGGGTTCTGGGGTTTCGGGCCAGTATGCTGGTCGTTTGTGAATTTTGTGTCCAATGGCATAATGGGCTTTAATTTTGAGGGTTTTGGGCATTTTGGTTTTTGCCTCAGTTTGTGTGTCGCCTGCTTTCTCAGGTTTTCTTGGCACTGTAGTTGGTTGTGGATCTAGATTATCTGTAGGGATATCTATCTGAACCTTGATGTATTTTATTGCATCAGGGTTTGTGTTGAATCCGTATTCCCAGCTACATGCTCGGTCGAGCGATTTGATACTTGGTATTTTATTTGTTTCTCATGTAGCCCTTGTTGTTTATGATCATCATGTAGTTGGTGTGCCCACACACAAGCACGTAAGTGTGCACTTGTCGAGTTCTTGTGCGAACTGAAATCCCGATTGGTTTTGGTTGAATTATGTTCATTAGGGTTGGTTGGAAAATTGCATTGCCTACGGGCAATCATCATGTGATGAGCATGGGTATGTAGGGTAGACTAGTGGAGGGGCCCAACAAGGTATACGTAAAAAAGTTTCTAATAAGAGACAACTTAATGAAGTTATGGATAATTAACTAAGATAGGAAAATACTATGTGCCTATATGGCTCACCCGAAGATATGTGCTCGTCTATTTATCTGAGGGCCTAATGTTTATGTGGTTCATCCGAAGACATAGCACTATGGCCTCCGGAGGTAATGATTCCACTGGGTGTTTAGCTTGGGCTCCATGATGCCAAGCGATCTACTCTCCATTAGAATCCCTACATAGTAGACCCATTGAGTGTCTAAATAGGACCTATTGTATTGCATTGTCTCATGATCTTGGTTTCAATCCTCTGTACTATTTGGCATGAGTGTTAGCCATGGATGATTGTTTTGTGTGTGTTTGAGTTTGGATCACTATTTCTATCAACACGGTAGGAGTGGGCCTACGAGTTCCACATGGTTGGGAGGCGTAGCTACCATTGCCACTGCTAGGAACCAACGTACAAAGTTGTCCTTCCTTTATGTTAAGTTCTGGAGTTGGATGCTCACATGGTTCTCTATATCTTTTGGAGTATGTTTCCATGTGGTTTATGTTATTTCAATTCATTAAGATAGTTGATTTATGCACATATATGTTCATTGTGATGTTGCTTTCCGCATGCTTACATCAGATGCTATGGATTAGATGTTATAGTTCGATGTTAGAATTATTGATCTCCTTATGCTTTCAAGTGTTTACTCCTCAACTATTGTGGATCTGGTACTCCCCGATGTGGAGGTTCTAACTCTTTTCCACTTCTGATTGTCCGACGGGTTGTTTTCTTGCAAACCTAGGCAACATAAGTTCAGCATTGGGCGATACTAAAAAGTATCGCATGGCTATAGAGAAAAATATCCTACGATACTGGAAAGTATCGCATGGCGGTATTAAGTTATATCATGGTAATAGTAAAGTATATCGTGCAATATTGGAAAGTATCACACGGTAGGCGCGATACTGGAAAAGTATCACCCGATAGTATTGAACAGCGTCATACAGTATTGGAAAAGTATCGCCTAGTCTATGTGCAAAAACTTGCTCAGGAAAACAGCTAGTAATTTCGACCGTTTTCGTTGAGTTTCGAAGGGTGTTTTGGATGCCCTATTGGTTTGCGCCCCTTCCTAGGTCTAGGTCTTGACAAATCAAAAATTAAGGGTTTCTTGTTTGCTTAAACTTTCTTAGTCAGTTTGAATGCGTTGGTAAGTAGGGACGCTTGGAGATCATTGGTTGCTTGGTTTGCTTGGTTAAGTCTTTCGTTGTGATCTTGTGATCAGTTGCATGTTGTTGTTTAAATCCATACTTACTCTAAAAAATATATATATATATTGGCTTTTATTTGTCCTTGTTCCATGGATCTCCTGGCAGGGCATTACATCACCCTATTAGGAGTGATCTTGTACACTATTATAAGTAAGATTTGTTAAGCTCTATCTTGCTAGAGGATTTAGAACACCTTTTGAGTGTCCACCCTGTTAAAGGATTTATACAACTAGACCAGTTAAGATCCACCCACTTAAGGGATTTCCCCTACTATAGCTATTAGGAAACAACAAGTTAATTGATCTGGATATAGCACTCCTTTCTTGTCAAATCCAATCCATTCACTACTCTCTATCTTTCATGTATTCAATCTCTACACTCTTCTTCAATCTCAACCCTAGCACAATGTAATACCTTGACCAAATTTATCCAACTCTCTTCCACAATACTGAGAATAGTATTTTATTGAAACATCACTTACATTATTTTTGCCTCTTAATTGATACCATACACTCAAGTTTCATTCTCAATGCTCACTTGCCACATTCATTTCACGTATCTCGATGCCATAATACGTTTTCCTTGATCACAATGATTTAATTAGGATTTGCATGTAATTTCTCCAAGAACGGTCAAAATGTGTTTGACCAATTCCAAACTTCTTTTGGAACTTTCCTCACCTATGCATTTCAATTGCAAACTGCCACCCCAACATATATCCATTATGACAAGTCACTATAGCATCTAACTTCATCCAACTACTTATACCGATCACCGCTCATTAATTCAAGATCAGCAGTCCAAGAACATAAATTGTTCATCTTATAACTTCATTTTCTTTTGAGATCCTCACTCACATGTCATCCTTTTGAGTTGTGATCCTAACTGGAGTCGATTTGGATCATATACATGTTGTACTTGTGATCCCACCACTTGATTCTCACAGCACAGCGATCACTACCACAATAGCCTTGTGTTGTATGTCTTTCTATCCACCAATGATTGGACTTAGTTTGTTCTCTTCAGTTGATCAGGTACACTACTTACCAATCATCTACTTGACTTACCAGTCGCTCCAATCACTTGTTATGACTGGATTTCCATCAATGAACCAAATATACCACTACATCTGACCACTTCACTAATCGGATCACTGCTCATCATACTACCAACAATCTCCCCCTTTGGCATTGATGACAAACTTTTAAACTCTTAATTCTTATGTGAAAATAGGCAAGGTACCTATCAACACCATTCTCCACTGATCAAAACAGAATTTTCCCTTAAAAAGTTCATCGTATGCTCCTCTGCTACATACTTCTTCTCCCCTTGTATATTTCCACATATTCTTCTTGCCCTTCTGTCAACAATGACAAAGGTAATAAGATTTACTCCTTTGTTGTTTGTTCTAGCATCCTATCAAATACTTCCTTGTAGTTTGTCTTTGCAGACTGCAAAGACATCGCCCATTATCTCTTCAAACGATTCATGGCAATGATTTGTCCATGTGCTAATGTGCTCATGTCAGATAGTGCAATTAGGGCTTCTGCATTCTTGACATTTTGTTGCAAAACTTCTACAGTGGGGGATAGATATAATTGTAGCTCCAATAGAGTGATTACTCTCTTCTCCTTTTCAATTTGATAATGTTTCACCTTATGTGTGATCATCTTCATTTTGGCATATTATTTTGTTGTTGAGCTTGTTATGCGATTGAACTGCACCACTAGTGTATCCAACTCCTTTTGTGCTTGCTATACTTTCTTGTCCAGTCTTATGTGAAGTCTCAGACCTTTGACACCTTGTAACTCGCCAACTTCCTTTAATTTGATCTTTAATCATTTCAACCGACTCTAAGAAATTTCTGGACACTGGTGATTTTCTCTATTAAATTTGTAGCTCTTTCTTCTCATAGTTGTTTTCAGCTAACTTTATAGTTGCAGTCTCTAGTTCAGGTACTTGAACTGCTATTGCCTTGATCATAACATCCATTTGGTCAATAATATTTGCTTCAGGGATGTATAACACATCACGTATAAGGTCTGCAAGTATATCCCTTGCAGTCTTCACACTCTTTCTTTCTTCTTTTTTGCTCTCATCTAATCTCCTTTTGCCTTCCTTTTTTGTTTATCTGACAGCATGAATAGCTTCTTAGGGTTCATCCCTGCAATGTCTATAGTAGTTTGGGGCACCTCTTCTTCATCTCCTTCTTCTTCTTCTAAAGGTCTAATCTCAACAACGGACTTTCTCTTCTTTGTTCCACTTTCTTCTCCCATACTTAACTTTTTCTTAGCAGTGACTAGTTCTTCCACTGTCTTTGGCTCTTCTTCCTTCTGCTCATCTACCAATTGTGTTGTTTGTGTCTTTGGTGTGTGTTCTACCTCTTCATTAGGTATGTCTTCAATTGTTACAGTCTATGTTGATTTGTTCAACATCCTTTTTTTCTATGTCATGAACTTGCTTTGGTATATCAGTTAACACTTCTCCAATTATCTCTGCAGGAGTGGTTGTTTGCACAAATACTTTTTTGCCAACTTCCTTTACTAGTGTCTCATCAATTTGGATCACAACTGGAACTTATCTTTCTTTAATTCCTCAGTGACTTCCTACTCTGTTTCCTTCTGCATTTGTATGATTTTCTTCCACATTTATACTGTCTCATCATGCACACCTTGTGTTTTGCCCACTAGGATTCTTGATGCTGTCTCTGATCTTGAACTCTGGCTTGAGGGCTTCAACCATTATTTTAATGTCTTCAATATGCAAATATGGAGTTACTTCCATAAGTACTCTCTCCATTATCTCTCTATTCATCGACAGGGCTTCTCTCCATCTTGCATCAATTATCTAGTAAAGCTTTGGAGGTAAGACTCCATACATTTGCCCAAGGGTCTCACAGAACTTGTGCATACTAACTATGTTTTCTTCTTCCAGCTTCTTCTTATCCTAATCATTGCAGAATTAATATCTTATGTCCATAGTTCCCATTGTACTACGTTATGTTAGATCCTTGGCAATGTAGTATATGGTAGGTTTTTGTCGACCACTTTCCTTCAACTCTCTTCCTTCCGTATAAGACTTTGTTTTTTCGTCTTCACCTTCAACTATATCCTTTTCTTTTCTCTTGCCTTTCTTCTTTCCTCTACTTCTCACTTCCTTCTTCTCCATGGGTGGCTCTTCTTCAGCTGATTTCTTCTCTGTAATGTCCCCACTCTACCATTATAAGGTAAAGAACTATTTTGTGTAACTATAATTATAAGAGACTTCTCTCTGTTAACACTTGTACTCAAAGTGAGTTGGGTTAGTAGAAAGCAAATGATTACAAACTCCTCCTTCCTTACAATTAATGCAATGGTAACAAATGCTGGAAGTGATTAGGCCTTAATATTCTACGGTTGGTATGGGGAATCAGATTCTACCATTTAGTCTTCCCATCTTCAAATGACTCTTGAGTTTATATAGATGAATTAACGGTCATCTATTGCAATCCTCTGTCTCTGTGCATAACTAAGACTCCCATTAATGTTGAGATGTAGATGCAGAAGTAGTAATCCCTGAATATGTATCTTATGGTAATTCTATTCTTGGATAATAATAGATATGTTCATTCCATAGTACCTCTGTTTGTTCAATATATAAAATGAATTCCAATTGAATTCATCTAATTCCTGTTACTTCGCCATCGATTTCCTCCTTTTGGATCACTGTTAAATACTGACTCAATATATAAGTGCTGCAAAGTTCCTATCATTTATTCCTCTGTGAGCTATTGGGGTACTAACAGGATGTAGATTCTTATCGGAGGACCACCTTTACTAGTTTATTTCTTCTCTTGTACGTGCACTGATTTGAGAAGATCAAAATCTGTGTATCCATGACAAAACTGCTTTGAATGCCGTCAGTTCTTCTTCAATATTCTCGACATTAAATATATATATATTCATTTATAATCGCTTCCAAATACTCTGAATTGATCAATTAATAACAAGTATCACTGCCTCCATCTTCTAATTGCTGATTGTAAGCCTTTATCTGTTGACTCCTCCATGCTAGCGTGTATGTTCTTAGCACTATTTATTTCCTCTTTTTAGTTTAGTCATTGATTGTATACTCTCTTATGTCTACGCAACTCCTCTATTTTTCTTTGGCACTTCTACTCGCCACGTTACTGCATATAATCAACTTTCTGTATAATTCCTTCTCCTTAAGTCTGACAAGGCATATGAAATATGTTGTAAATGGTGACATGTAATGGTTTCTGATATGCAAGCTGAAAGATGTCATGCCTGCAGTTCTTGGTTGGCATATAAATCATTCTATGTATTCTCCTATCTGAATCTCCTTCCCTTCTCCTTCGACTGGCTGCATACACTTCTGGCAGTTGTGATTTAGTGTAGGCTGACGATGGTTTATGTGATGTTGAAACTGGTGTCTCCCTTGCTGTCTTCCTCCTTCTGTGCTTGAGTCTGAAGTATTCTACGTCTGATGCTTGTTGAAATCGAGACTTCTTATTTCTACTTGAAGCTTCCTATTTTTCCCCTAGCTTATCCTCTTTTATGCTTGCGTTGAATGGAAGAGGTACAACCTTTCAAAGGTTTCCATCCATTATATTGTATGTTAACTATATGATTATTTATATTTATCATTTAGATATTATTATACATCATTATTGATATATTTTATAATATATTTAGTTTGTAGATTTCCAAATTAATGATATTTATAATAATGATGACATTTGAAATATTATATAATGTATTATATATTATTTAAATAATATATTATTTCATTATAATATTACTTTAATCTTTTATTCATTATAAATATTATTGATTTCATTTGTAGTTATATATTTTCTTATTATTTAATAATTTAATATAATTCTTATAATTGTTAAATTCATTCTCGGAAATGGGGACATTATATTCTCCTTACCCTTCTCTTGTGGTTTTCTTTTTCTCTAGTAGATCCTCTCTGTTGGAGGAATCTCTTCTACCTCTTGATCTGATTCTTCTAAGGTTGGTGTGGATGTTCCTGGTTCCTCATTTCCATACTTTTCTGTTAATGATTGGATCATCCTTCTTGTCGTCCTCTGTATGAGAAGTTTCTTCAACTCCAACTGTATCTTAGCAAAGGCTTCTTCATAGGTTCCAAACCTAGGTGCAGTTACATCTATAAGTTTAGACAGTACCACATCTGCATGCATCTTGATAGTTTCATCATCCAATTTATACCCCATGGCAGGTAGCCAAAAGGTCCTTGGTTGAACAACTTGAAATGTACAAGTAACAACAAGAAAACATATATCATTGCTATATTGATTTAATGTGTTTCTTGAGCTCCTTCCTCTTTTATGCATTCTAGATTGAAAATATTTGAAGTAACCCAACATTACATTATTGAAATTGTCTCCTAATTCTCTAATGAACACTTATCTGTGTTACCACCAATCCGTCATTAGCCCATTGAATCGCTCATCTACCAGGAAAGAAATTTTGCACATAAAAGAACATACATACCAGAATCGGTCCATAAGATAAAAATTTGTTCCTTGTCCATCTTTATCTTGTCCATATTGACCATGAGCTAGCTCCATGGCATCTCATAGTGGTCATATGTAGCATCTTCCTTCACTATCCAATATACTGCATGGATAGCTCCATCGGGTACACTGTTGATTCTACTCAATTGGTATACCCTATACCTAATGACTATAGCGGAAAAATGAACTTTAGGGTCTACTATGTCATTGATCGCCATTTCTCTTCAATCTATCTTAAACTTGGTTAACCAAGTCACCAAATTAGCAGCTATGGCTCTTAGGGTTGGCAATTCACCAGTCGCACCAAATGCTATCACTTGATGGATAATCTCTTTCTTAATCTTAGCAGTCTATCTAGCCACATAAACCGATCGTGAACTCTTCTTAGAACATATCAAATCCACTTTGGATGAAACTTTGTTGGAATATTAAGAGCATACGCTAAGCCCTTTGCCCTCAAGTGTTTGTGTTCTCATTTCAACACTTTCTCTTTGCACAACTTCTCTTCGTAACCGTTGTTGATGAATTCCACTTCCAATTCCTCGATCTTCCAGTGAA
Organism: Megalothorax incertus; assembly: GCA_036507255.1. Taxonomy (NCBI): domain Eukaryota; kingdom Metazoa; phylum Arthropoda; class Collembola; order Neelipleona; family Neelidae; genus Megalothorax; species Megalothorax incertus. Next base: position 10,699 of record JAAZTK010001467.1, read on the forward strand.
TATATCACCGAACATCATAGATCAACAGAAATCCTAGAGGAATGGAGGATAGAGCACCCAACTTGTCATTTTCACTTGCTTTCATCAGATGTAGCTTGAATACAAATCGAGGCTCATCAACAATATCAATCAACAGTGGAGTAACTAACTTCTATGCCAATATTTAATACTGATATATTATTGAAATCCAACCACAATCCAGAAGGATACCTCTTTCTTAGCTGGTTCGTGTTCTTGAATGCTTTTCATTATTTTCACTCGCAAATCACAATTGCTATCAAATCGGTTGCTTTCAAATAATTTTCAAATATCACAAGTGCTTGTAAGAGTGTATAGTGACAAATGAACTTACTACACCCTATTTTATCCTTGCACAGTACTAGTCGTTACACCACTCAATAGTAAACAATACTTTTCTATCAATTAACACTATTAGTTGTTACACCTTTTTACTTCACTAGTTAAAGAGTAAGCCTTCATCATTGTCACCTCAAGATCACATATGACCTCGAAAATTCATCACACTTTATTCAAAAAATCATATTACATCTCATTATGCAGATTTAAATGACCACACATACCTTTGGGGGATCAATGGAAGGTTTTCTTTTAAGTGCTCCCACTAAGCAAAATATTGACCTAGTTTGATGATGAATCAACCATACCTGAGGATGATGGCTCATTCTACATTGACTTTGACTCTTATTTGGTGACTCGTTTCTTCACCATGTCTTCTTCATTTCATTTTTGACTTCCTCCACATTAACAATCTATTTCCCTTTCTTATCATCTGATTGGTTGCCTAACCTACAGTCTCAGGCAAGATGACCAATCTTATCAATGAAAACATTCCATACCGATTAACTTCCACAGTCTAACATTCCCTCTATGTGTTCTCATCCTGCATTTCACAACCAAATGTCCATAATTTCCACAAATTGAGCATGTGAAATTGAATTGTTTCTCCCTTCTATAAATGTTCACCGGTTTGACTGGTGACCTAGGAGTATTTGCTTTAGACCTACAATATTCATCTTTATGGCCAAATTTATTGCAAGCATAACAATGACCATCAAATACCTCGAGTTGACCTACTACCAATACCGGATCTAATTCATATGCAGCATGACCATACTTTTCACAATTGTAGCTATTAAGATTTTCCCAGTAATAAAGTTAAACAGCAATAAAGAAGAGAATAAACAAAGTACAAAAGACTCCAGACATTCATCCTGGGAAAACCCTCCAACTAGAAGGAAAACCCAGCCACACCACCAAAATATATATTTTATTGATAAAGAAATGTTCAAGTACAAAGCTTCCACTTAATTGCGGTACAACACACTAAGCAATCACATAAATAGATTGAAATGAGACTTCATATTACACACAAAGGTCTCTTCAAATACAACACTTCATATTTCCATATGCATACCTCTTCACATGACACATGTTATTAAAAATATTATCTCAAATATTTTTGTAAGTGTCTTCTTCGACTGAAGATGACCATAACTGTCACAACCGTTGTGATTCTATTTCATAAAAGCACAAATAAAGATCCCTATCACAGCTCCAATCTTCAACACTCTCTCTTAGAAAGAGAGAGATATTTAGTAAGGTGGGCACTCATAGCTATAACCAAAGATAATAATAATTTTTCCATCACATAGATTCCCATTAAAAAATATTATCTCAACATAACATAATTCACCATAGTTACTTTATAAGAACATAAAATTAATGTCATGACTTCCACCATGCCTACTCGCAAAGGGTGGTCCAAGGGCTTTCTCTCTTAGCAAATATGAAATCTGCTAAATTGATCAATCATGAACTCTCTCAACATGACAACAACAAAAAAAAAGTAACTTATTAAAATTCAAAAATTATGGAATCGCTCAACATGATAGGCTTGTAAGGATCATAGTCAGCTAACATCACGGACTCTCTCAACATGATGATGTCATGGAATCTCTCAACGTGACAGGCTTACAAAGATCACAATCAGCTTACATCATAGACTCTCTCAACATAATGTTGTCATGGAATCTCTCAACATGACAGGCTTGCAAGGATCACAACTTACTTACAGCAAGGAATCTCTCAACATGACATCCAACTCCAATCACAGAATCTCTTGACGTGTTGACATCATGGACTCTCTACATGATGTTCACTATGATTTCCCTCATAAGAGAAAGAGTTATCATAGCTGTCCTTACAACTTTATTAATTTTACATGAATAAGAGCTCATAATCAACAAGGAAAATCACAGGGGACTCTTTCCCAACATGAGCCTCTACAATACCTAACTTGTCACAACAAAAAACTCATTAACAGCATGTATAAGAATGACAGAGATATTCTCTCAACGGAGACTCCCTCTCAACAAGGACAACTTTTAATCACCACAATAAGATAGTTAATGTAATGTAACCTCCGTCTAAAGCTGAACATCTCCCATTGAATTGTCAAAGAAACATCCTCATCTAATTGCTTCTTGCTGCACCCTACAACCAAGAGAGATAAAATCAACCTATCATAAATATCAATGTCAAAAGTATATTATTTCCAGTTGTATAAAATTCATCAACTATACAAAACTAGAATAATTATCCTATGTTGGTGCCAAGCCAAAAGCCATTCAACAATCGTTGTAGCAATCTTGCTACAAACATCAACGTCGAACTTCTCTTTTTTTCTAATTAGATAGCTTCTTCTAACTCTTTCTCATAGATATGAATGGTGTCGAGAACGGGATAATCACTGTTTATTGAATTGTGTATGCAAATGCACCAATGAAGATGCAGAGACTCTGGAAACACCTAACGTGAAGATGCAGCGACTCTATAGTATGCATCTCCTTTAGCAATGAGAAACTCACCGCAATAAGTTTCTTGCTTGCTAGTATACATATTACAAACTACTCCCAAGTACCCATGCACCACAATAAGTTGTAGATTGTTGTTTAACTTTGTCGTCTATAAGTTGCAACTCAATATATGTCAACAAACTCTAAACATTCCTCTCATAATCTTGTCCTAGCGGCTACAAGCTATGGCCGACCAATCACAAAGATGCTCATTTAATGACCTTGTTGAGAATTAACCTTGATACAAAACTACTAATACATAAAATGCATATATAGCTCAACTTCAGATCAGATACTAACAAAAAGCAAATCCTCAAACTTGCTCTTATACAGTAAATGAAACCTATAATCTAGGCATGGTAGAGTCAAAGGTTTAAACACATTGAACTAAAAAAG
>JAAZTK010001468.1:0-13969 GCA_036507255.1 Megalothorax incertus
CGGCGGGGCTTACCCCGCCGCTCGTCCCGCCAAGAAGGCTTACAAACAGTGTGCATTCAATGCTGTAAGCTGTTTCGGACGGAAAAAGTAAATTGAGGGCTCGGCGGTATAAATTTCATAACTTCTACATAATTTTGAGTTCCGGTTCATCCCGATGTATCATAATTTCATAAATTTGACCTTAGACATCTTCCTTTGCAATATGCAAACTGGATTGTTGACCACATAATCTTTTTTTTTAATTTTTAGCATATTTAGGTAGAAATTAACACATTCGGATTTCGAATATTGAATTTATTTATTTTGTGCATGGAGGAAAAGGATGATTCTGATTAAATATAAAGACTTGACATTTTGACCTTTGTAATTACTAATTACCTACAATTTTTGTGTACCTTAGGATTAGTCCTAAAACCTTTAAGTAGGTACAAATATATCTGTATAGCGAGAGAAAGTATTCATGTAAGTGTAAAATTTAGCGAAATTGTAATATTAATATAAACCTAGAAAGTGTATTATAAAATATCTATATTTTAATTAATTTGATATTAAACTTTCCTGATGTAACAAATATAAGTAGTACATAGCGGTATTAGATCATGTACAATATAACTAATTTGGTGCTATTGTAATCACATTTAAATCTTCCTAAAACTAACTGAGTAAGTAATTTAGATAATTATCTAAAAATGTACGTGGATTAAAAAAATATATACCTTTCTATTTCTAAATTAGACGTGAATTTGTGAATTTTATTGATCTTTAGATTAGAAATTTCTTATAATATGGGGTTATATGCAGGGGCATCTTGGGACTCTCAAGTCTGGAGGCTTAGCTTTGAATTGATGGCCCTGAAGATTGAGGCAATTATCATTGCATTTGGGATTCGGGAATGAAGACAATTGGCTAAATTGGTTAAGAAACGAATTATACGAGTATTTACGTAATTGCAAATGCAATTGATTATTTATCATGTCCAGTTACGAGGATATTAAAGTGAAATGGAAATGTACCCTTATAGTTAGCTTTCAAAAAGTAGTAAAAAATTAATTAATTTAAGAGGTTTGTAAATCCATTTGGAAAGCGAATGCAATGGCGAATTGCAGGCAATCCTTTTGACCTTATCAGAAAAATATGATACCAAAATATACCTACTTTGTAGAGCAGGATTAGAACCTTTTAAGACAATACACGTGTAGTTCCGCATCCCTTCCAAAATGTAATCCCTTCGTAAATTAATCTGTAGGTCTACACAACAAAAATTGGCATTATATTTTATTATATTTTCTGTACATTGTGTTTTTTGAGATTAATAAAGAATCGGAAGATGCGAAGATGGTCCGGGAAATCAATTTGCTCTCATTTCGAACCTAGCATTTCAATTATGCCATTATTTCTTGGAATTTGCTAATTAATTAATAAATATTAGCTTCTCGGAGCTGAGATCAAATTGGAAATTGCTAGAATTTCCAGTTAATTTGCTGGGATCAAAGACATGGATAAATAATAAATTCTCAGTTTCTTATTCCAGGACGCCGAGGTTCGCCGAGGTATTGTTCCCGTAAATATACGTCGTATTAATGAGTAACCTTTTATAAAATGTCATCATTTGTCAGGTACTACCTCCTCTTTGAACCGTGGTTCATTTCACTTTCAATTTAAAATTCGTCCGTGGAGCCTGGAACAAATTTAAAACGCCCTATCATTTTTGTTGTGCTTGATTGAAGCTGAATATGGAAATTTTGAATGGGAAATGTGATACAAAATTAATTTTGCTGGAGGGAAAGGTCCTCCAAAAAAGATCTTGGGAAAGGTTAAGGGTTTGTCTTAAGGCTCCGAGTCGGAGGCATCAGTTTACCACTTTTCCTACGCATATTACTTACTTATATAGCTTTGGCAAATGGGTTTAATCAGAACAAAAAATTGCACGTCATTCCTCAGAGTCCTGTTCCAAAGATAAGGCGAATTGTACACGAGGTACCACTTTTCCCGAGATTAATATTTCATCCTAATGCGCAACATGTGCATGGCGAGGGTCTTAATAATTTAATTTATGATCTGGGGCCCTCCGAGACGTGGATTATACGCTTAATTAGCATAAGGAGGAGTAATTTACGCGATTGGATTGGGGAATATTGGCAAAATCCGCGAAAAAATCATATCTAAATTTCTATCATACATTCGGAGTCTCTGACATGTGTATTTTGCCTAAATTGGGGGTAAAAAAAGCCTTGAAACTTGTTACTTTCACGGCCTTAGGCCGGAAATTACGGATTATGCCAAAGTTCGTGCGCCTTACGAGGATCGAGGGAGTTGAACTAATCAAAATATAGGTACTTGAGGAGAACTCTACACCCTCCATCCATTAATTCCGGCATACTCGCGAGTATTCCCTAATTCGAGCCGACATTTTTATATCCGATCCCCGAAAAAATCCGGGTATTATTGGCAGCAAGCCCTGTTTCACCAAGATAAGTTCACAGGGCACGCAATTTGTTTTTTATTTGAAAGATTAATTCTTCGAATAAAAGAAATGCACCTCCCTCCTCAATAGTCAACCCGGAGCTGGAAGAACTGGAGGAAAAACAGGGATTTGCCCTAAAATTGAATTAGGAGACCTCGAAAAAAATAAAATCCCCATTCAATTTTAATCCCTGATGGGTAAACCGCTTTTGTCCTTTCTTTTGGAGCAGCTTCCGAGCCTCGGAGCACCCAAGTCTACTCCAAAAAAGCTTTGAAGCCTTCTGGGCTCCCGATTCGAGCTACCCACGCGATTCAACGGCTTCTGACCTGACCTTTTGTTCGGGGAATTTGAAATAAATGCGCACAACAATTGAATAATACTTTTTACTTGCTTTTTACTTGCTCTACAAATGAGATATATTTTTAAAAAGGCATTTTTCTTCTAAGAATTCTGGAAATGACTCGTCCGGACCCCGGTACGTGCTCTGCACTTTGAAGAATTCATTTGATATTATAATTTATGAATTGACGTACCCTTGAAAAAGCGGCGCTTTCTAATTATAATCTACACTTATTATTTTCAATGCATTTACTCAAAAAAAGAAGAGCCAGTCAGGAATTTGTGTCATTCCAAGGCTAGAATATGTTCATTTTTGGGGGATCAAACGATATCTTTTTGCTCGAAGAGTTTTTGCATTTCTCACAAGATTTTGCAAAATCCCTGAACTGGAATTCTTCAAGATCTTACCAAAAAAGAGTTGAGTAAAATCCTGAAAAATTCCAGGAATTTTTTTGAGATGGAATAAGCCATGAGGAATATATAATACCTCTTCCAATATTTGCATCCATATTTTAATATGCTTTTTAGAAGTTTCAAACTCATAAACATGCATAATTGAGAAGGTGGTAAAAGGTTTACCACTATTTGCTTAACAGATAAATAAAAGGAGTCGTCTTTCATAAATGAAATTGTGTTTGCAGAATGCAAAAAGGAGTGGGGGGGATGTTAATAATACAATTAGAGGTCAAAGGTTAGAGGTAGAATTAGTAGCTCGAGGAATATGGCCAAGTATATTATTGGTAGCAAGGGTTGTAAGCTACAGTGAATTTCCCGAGTGTCTCTTCAGTGTTAAATTAACACTTTTATACAATATGTGTCCTTCCAATGCCATTTTATGAGTGCTATTCATAGTTTAATGGTAAAAAGTTCCCAGACCCATTACCCCTGAAAGAGTACCTTGGCACAATGGTAGGTACACCTTCAAAATATATACCTATTTGCATTCAATGTATAGGGTTTCACACTGTATTTATTAAATATATTAGGCATTGCACTGTATAAATGAAGCCTCAAATTACACAATTATATTATATGGGCCAATAAATAGGAGCAATACACCAACATCAATTCATTAGCTGATCCTTTTATTCATGAATGGCCTATACAATGTATTTAAGCATAGTCTGCCTAAGCTAGGGCCATAAGCTATGTAGGAATCATACCTAGACTGATAGGCATCCCCAGACAGAGTTTCAATTGAAATCCATTCAATTGTACGAATTTGAACGCAAACAAACCGGCCCAAAGCACATCTTTTGTTCGCAATTTGAACGCATAATTTTTGCAAGTTTGTTTTAATCCCTCCAAAATTCTATTTGACTCCAAATAAAATTAATCCGCCGTCAGAGGAAGTGGATCATTAACCTAATTATAATAATTTCCTGATTGTGTTTGTATTTAATTTGAGATTAGCTTCAGCTTCAGTCCTGTGTTTTGTTTAGTTCTGCCTAATCTCACAGCACCACTGCACAAGTGACGTTCTCCAAGTGCAAATTAGGAGTTTTTTTTGTCTGAAATGTCGGGGGAAGTTGAGGATCTCGCTGCCCGGTTCAAATGGCCTGAATATGTTGTATTTTCGATTATGCTCGCCGTATCTGCGGTAAGATCTCTACATTTTAATTGGGAATCTGGTTAATTTCAATATCCCCTGGATTCTAAAGGGGATCGGAGTATTTTATGGATGTTTTGGGGGTGGTCAGAAAACAACGTCTGATTTCCTGATGGCAGGGCGGAGTATGGGCGTCTTTCCAATGTCAATGAGTCTGATTGCAAGGTTTGGGATTTTTTAAATAATTTCTGAAAACAGATTTTAAATTTTTAAAATAAAGTTTCATGTCTGCCATCACACTCCTCGGAACCCCTGTGGAAATGTATCAATATGGGACACAGTATTGGATGATTGGGATTTCCTATTTTTTTGTAATGGCTTCAGCAGCATACCTCTACCTACCCGTCTTCTTTTCCCTACAGGTCACATCAGCATACGAGGTCAGTTTTAGAGCTTTCGATAATTAAACATTGGCCGATACTACTGGGGGATTGACGTATGAGGAAAAAGACTCGTCAAATCAGGAGGAAAAACTAGTTTTATTTAAATACCCCCCTCACCTGTCAGACTGACTATTTTACATATTATGTCAGGCGGAACAGATTTCCAAATGATTGTTGAAATGGCAAATTAGAATACAATAGCTGATGATTTTTATTGAATTTTTATATATAGTATTTGGGCCTCCGTTTCTCCAGCTCTCTTCGCCTTCTCGGCTCCTTTATTTTTATCATCCAAATGACACTATGTACGGCCGTCATATTTGAAAAAACTTGCTCCAAATGAATTAATATTTAATTAAAAACTAATTAATACATGCAGATATGGCCATTGTTGTGTATGCACCTGCCCTAGCCCTATCTCAAGGTAAACTTGATCTTTTGCATTATTAATCCAACTATTTATGACCTTTTCCTCCACCCTCAATGCACTCAAAGTGACTGGGATCAATGTGTATGTGGCTGTCGTCGCAATATTTTTCGTATGCACCTTCTATACGGCCCTCGTAAGCCCTCAAATATATGACCTTTGACATTTAATTGATGTTTCAAATACTTTAGGGCGGCATGAAAGCGGTTATGTGGACAGACTCTTTCCAGGAAAGATGCGACAATTCTTTTTTGCTCAAAAATTCCTCGCTAATTTTATAAATTGAAATACGGATAATTTAATATTGGATTATTCTGGAACATTACAGGTCTTTGTGATGTTTGGGGCAATGTGTTTAGTCATTATAAAAGGGACAATTGACGTAGGAGGGTTCGAGTACATTTGGAGAAAGGCTCTCGAGGGAGGGAGGATCGAGTTCTTCAAGTATGGGATGAATAAATTATGAAAAATTTACAATAAAAAAATCCCCCTTGGACTTTTCCGAAGAATTACCCCAATGGGGAATTATTTCAAAGAATTGTGAGCATTTTATTAAAATTTTCCAGCATCGATTTCGATCCCCGCACCCGCCACTCTATATTCTCACTCATCTTTGGAGGATATTTTACATGGATAACAATTTATGGTATTTCTATCTAAAGGTATTGATCTTTTCTCAATTTCTTTTTGTATTTAGGGACGAACCAAGCTCAAGTTCAAAGGTATCTCACTGTGAGGACGATGAAAGATGCTCAGAGGTAATCGGAAAATACAAAATAATTAATGAGCAAACTTTTCCAGACTCCCCGCTAATTGGTGGTGCAATTCCACAAGGCGAATCCCGAGAATCCAACGCTTGATAACACTTTTTTAATTGATAGAGCCATTTGGGTGAACTGTTTTGGTCTATTTCTACTCCTCTCCATTTGTTCTTTAGGAGGATTAGTCATTTATGCAACCTACGAGTCATGTTTCCCCGTATATGCTCAGGTTTGACCTTTTTGCTATTTTATTTTAATTTAAAAAAGATTTTATGGCTGCAAAAATTCCCCGAATTCCTAATCCAACAAATTGAGGTTTGAGCACATTCTTTCAACCCTGGAATTTCGGTCAACCAAACCTTTTAATGAGCTTTCTCCCCGCCTAATCCCCGAGCTTTTGTCCTAGGATTACAAATCAATACAAATGCCACCCACTTGTGGTTTTAAATTGCCTTTTTTTTACTGCTCTCGAGTCCCTTCGTTATTAATAATTCCAATACTTATAATATGCTGGTAATATTAGCTATACTTATTCTATATTGTAATTATTCTCCAGTTAAATTTCTCCTTTGATCTCAAGTTCCTCAACTCTAGCCTTCCTTGCAGTCCCCTTTAGAGGGCAATGAAATTAATTTCCTACTTTGTCGAAGCTCTGGAGAATTTTATTAATAATTTATCGTCGCTTTATTACGATATTTTGAGAAATTGTTTTATAAATGATTGAAATTTTGAGCAGAGGGTAAAGACGCCTGACCAGCTATTTCCGCTCTTTGTGATGGACACTCTGGGCACAATCCCTGGATTGCCTGGGCTCTTTGTCGCTGGAATCTTTTCAGGAGCCCTCAGGTGAGTCATAATTAAAATGGCCCTCATTTAAGAAGAAGAAAAAGTACTTCCGGATGCTTATTCATCCTCCCCCGGATTCTAGCAGAATAATTAGTACAATACATAGGTATTGTATATGGCAGAAAGCAAATTCCATCGGGAATTCCATCGAGTCCAAGTCTCGTTCATAATTCTCAGTTCCTGCAATTCCTCCTAATTATTTACAGCATAAAAACCCACGAATGATCCATATTTTGTTCTCCAGTACCGTCTCTTCCGGCTTAAACTCACTAGCTGCCATTACACTGGAGGATTTTATCAAGGGTCAATGCTGGAAGGGGATGGACGACTCTAAAGGGACTCGGGTATCACAAGGGCTCTCAATTGTCTTCGGTCTAGTCTCCTTCGGACTCGTTTTTGTCGCAGAACAACTCGGTGGAGTCCTCCAAGTAAATAGAAAAATAAAATAAATGTAAAATGACCCAATTGACCTTCATTTCAGGCTGCCTTGTCCATCTTTGGCATCATCGGAGGTCCACTCCTCGGCGTCTTCACCCTCGGAATGTTTTTCCCATGGGCAAATCACATTGTAATACGCTCATCTTAAATCTAAAATGCGTTGACATCTTTTTAAAACTGAAATCCTCAGGGTGCCTTTGTAGGAACGCTGACATCACTCGGAATAATGATGTGGCTTGGATTTGGGGCGAATATCGGGATAGCTCGTGGAGATATCGTCATTCCAAAGCTTCCATTCAGCACAGCAGGGTGTGCTCCCAATGTCACCCTCATTATCCCCCTACCTTCAGAGGGATCAGAGTAAGTCGGACTCCGGAGGAGGATCTTCTCCCAATTAAAACCAAGTTCTTCCAAATTGAGCTAATGTCTGTATTTCAAATTATACCTAATTAAGGGGCGGACTACTAGAATTCTATCGGATCTCATACATGTATTACTCCTTCCTCGGGTGCCTTATTGTCTTAATTGTGGGGCTGGTTGTGTCAGCTCTGACCTCGAACCTTTCTCACAATGCTAAAATGATAAACCCAGGACTAATCTCCCCGCCGATTCTCCGGTTGTACAAAAAGCTAGGGATCCGCGTGGGTGAATTGCACAAGGTCAGTATATACTAATTGCAATTATGCTTTGATCTCGAGCGAGAAATGCCGTGAAATGCCAAATGTTCAACCACTAGAGTTTGTAGACTATTTATTTAGACGTGGCTTTGATCTATCGTAGTAGTATAATGTGCAACTAATAAAAGAGATCTGATTTGAGCAGGAGAAACAAGGGATTGACAACCTCGCTTTCTCACAAAATAACAATCAAGGGAAGGAGGACACTGAAAAGGGTCTCCGGAGCGAAACACGCTTTTGATATCCTCATTGAGGACTCCTGTGGAGCTCCAGTGCGGATTGTGCCAATGTACACCTGACCTTATAATCTATTTAAATTTTAATTATAGAAGCTCCAGAATCAATATTTCTGTATATAAAATATTTGTGATACAATCTATCGTACTTGAGAGTGCTTTAAGGATGAGATATTTTAATAAAAAGACGGATACAAATTAATAAATCCCCAATTAAAATGCCAATCATAAGCACATGCTATTTGAACTTTGAAATTGACCGGAAATTAAGAGTTTCTAGAAATCTAGATTGAAATTTAATATAGAAATCATATGCAATCATTTCAAAACGCCCACACTGATGACGCAAATGATCTTTTATCAAATTATTCGGTCGAGTTATCATACAAAATTGTGTTTTATTTGTTTCAATAATTAATTAAGGGTGCATTGATGACTAGTCCATGTGAATCTAATTGGCAAATTGCCAAATTCTCATGAAATATGCCTAAAAAGGTCTTTGATTTTAATTTGGGGTCAATAAAAATTAAATTGGGTCTTTTAGGAATTTAACAAGGCTCTTCATCCTCCTCTAAAATTGTCTCTTCGATGGATCTTCGCTCTCTTTTTGGATTAGGAGCCCCTGAACCCCTAACGGTACCATTATTTGGTCGAGCCCGTTTCCGAAAGCCCTTTGCAAGTCTTTCCATCTCTCTCCTCCTCACCTGTGCCCGAATGAAAGGGATTATGATTGGAATTACCACGAGGACAATGAGAGATAGACCAGTGTACAAAGAATTCACGAGGGTAGGGATACATGAGGGGTTTGTAGCCCATCCCGTGATATTGCCAAATAGTAGGAAGAGTGCAGTCTCAACCCATACAAAACAAAATGTCCAAAATGGATCACCCACGGGGAAAAAGATTGTCGCAAAATATCCAAATAGGGTATTTTTAAGAGAGTTTTGTTCAGGCACGCTGGAAGAGGATAAGATAAATGTCTGGAGAAAGTCGAGGATCCCAAAAATGGCCCTAGGAATGATGAGGAAGGAACTCCCGAGGAAGAAAGCCCACACTTGAGCTGAGGGGGTGAGGAGGCAACGGAGTGCCATGAAAAAATAAGCGACGGACATTTCTCGAGAAGCTGGAAATAAAAAAAGAATTAATTAGAGGTGATAATTAAAGGTTAATTAATTCTAGGACATGCCCTCACCCACGAATATTTGAATATTTAATTAATAAAGGAAATATCAGGCACTTTCGAATTTAAAAAACTGACTAATCTTAAATTGAATTCTTACCAAAACTAGAAAACATTTGAACTCCGATAAAGATCTTGGCTGCAGAGGATTTGGAGAGCGTCTTAATGGCGTCAGTATCAGTCCTTGATGGCATATTTGCGATTGTCATCACGCATAAATTAAGGAATATATTAAGTCCGGTAAAAGAAGCTGTGGAATAAAATTCTCGATGATTTAATTGTCAATTATTTATTAAATACTACCTTTAATTGGACTAATGTGAGATATATCCTCTAAAAGTACGACAATTTGAAGGATGGTGAGAGGAGCCGCCTGACAAAAGCTTTGAATTCGGGTGCATCCTTTGAGGAAGTCCTCAATCTCGTTAAAACGCCCCGACATCATTTGATCCCCCCTTGATTTTAGCCCTACTTTTGTAAGCTCATAAGATCTGCAAAAATTAATAATTCGTAAACTTCCAGCAAAGCCTCACAGACAATCTTTTTGAAATAAAACACGATAATTTACCCGAGGATAAGAGTAATCGGCGGGAAGCAATTGACGAGGATCCTTGTCCGTTTCCCCGCATTAAAAATCCTTTTGATATGCTCATATTGATATAGATTGAACTGATGAAGGACTCCAATTGATCCCAGTATCATAAATGTTGCATTTAACCCCGATGCCCACATGAATCCATTTCTATAATGCCATACGGCTAGGGCAAAGTCTGTCACGAATTGACCAAGAGCGGATGCAAAAAATAGTAGTGAGAAAACAATGTCAACTCGACTCACTTTTGACCCTGGTCCATCGGTATCATTCACATTTGTAAAGGTGGTCTCATTGAGAGCTTCCCCAGCTCTTTGAGGTGAAATTATCACGGGGCTTTTATTAGTCGAGGGCTCCTGGAGTATGGCATCATCATCTTCTTGACTCCTTTGAGGATTTGGCATCTTGCTGAGGTCAAATTCATTCTCGCTTGAATCAGAGTCATCATGAGTGTCAAAGTTGAAGGAGACTAGACTCTTTGGGTCACTCTTCCCCTTTGTTTCATAATTTTTCTCATAATGGGTGATCTCTTCCAGGGGGTAGTCCAAGCTCCCCTTGAAACCTTTGGATGAGGAAGGTCGAGGAAGGAAGCCGAGGACACCATTTGAATTCTTCTTTAGGGTCAGATCAATCGGCTCCATTTCTGCCCTTTAATTTGGATTTAGTTTCGCCATTTATTAATCACAAATACACTTTCCTTTGACTTTTTAGCACGAATTTTTGGATTTATAATCCTTGAACTTTTTAGCACACATTCCAATTGAAGAGTGGAATAGGTCCAGCTTTCAGTTTCAACTCTCTCTTATTGTATAGAGCTCTCGAGTCTCATATAAATTTAAAAATTATGCCATTTGCAATTCAAATGGGCTGGAAAGAGAAAGAGAGATTCGTGTGCGAGTGGGCCAAATGGAACTGCGAAGAATTGTAAATTGTAATTGAGCTATGTATATAGCCAGGTATTATATGAGTGTAGGCATTATTCAAGATTATATCCGGATATGTTTTTATAAAAGTATAGCTAATTGCGAACAAGAATGGACCCCCTTCCGGAATAACTTAAGCAGCTTTTGAAAGAGCATTTGATTTTGTATTGTAAATAATCAATCCACTGATAAAGCTAGAGTTTTATATTATTTGAACAGCCAGTATTTAATTTAAGATTAAGTATTAACTAGGTTTAAAACTTTAATAGAAAGAGGCTCGACTTCGAGTGTGCTATATCGTAGTTAGAAGATTATACTATTATTTAAGAAATCATTAAGGATTGGGTGATAATTTGGAGGAGCTGGGAAGACTCCATAATATATTACATGTTTGAACTACCTTGAGAATCTCTCATCTCGTAATATATCGTAATAAAATAGGTAGATTGTATCTAATGTATTCAGGGAGCATAATATTGTAATTATATATGAGACGATATATTGTTAGGAAAGAGCAAATATTCACATTCATTGTTGAATCTTTGTATTGTTTCAAGTCGTAATACGCAGCTTACGCTTGTACTTAAAGTTTTATAAGGAAAAATATTTAAATGTCATTTCATGATTTGTCAAGTCACATATTTTATGATCTCCGGCCGAGGAGAGATGAGGAAGATCCTCAATAAAGATTTGAGGTTTCCTCTTCAATGTTGAGATTGAGCTCCTTGATTAAATATTTTATTGTTTGTTTACTCCGCCCGACCTTCTAATCAGTATGCTGTAAGTTTACTCTTCTGCCTCTAATCGTAAAATATCATAGAATGATATCAAATTTTGTTTGATGCGCATCATTCCGGAATCCGGATTCTGGGAATTCGGGGCTCAAAATCCGTAAAATTAAAATCACAAATGATATGTCAATATTTAATTAATTTTATGAAAAATGAATGTATTTTTGGTAGGGTTTAACATTGTACAGCATAATCATTAATATAAATTAGGGACAAATCAATTAAGAAGTTTCAAATTAATTAATTAAAAAAGATGACAAAAATGATTGGGGAACATGAGAAATGGACCTAAACACAAGCATTTCAATGTTTGCGTAACTTCAAACTGAATAAACAATGAATTTGGCTCCCCGGTCCTCCTCGATTCTCTTCAGAGGAATCTGCTCGTTAAATAGTCGAAATTTAACCGGAAATTGTCATCGTCAACTGATTTGGGTACATCCTTCGGTATTGTCAGTACGTCAGCTCTCAAATAAGGTTGGTAATTTATTTTTAATTAATTGGGCCTGATTAATATTTGCAAATGTGCAAAAAAAGGTGCATGTGATTTCCTATAAATTGACATTTCAAATAAAAATGATAATTCTCTATTTATTTTTTCTCCAGAGGATGAGTGACGAAGTGAGCAAGGCACAAGCTGCAACACCCTCCGCCGCAACCGGAAATGGGAATGAGTACGAAGGGGAGACGATATTTAGCAAAATTGTGAACAAACAGATTCCCTCAAACTCAATTTTTGAGGATGACCTTTGCCTGGCCTTCCATGATGTCAACCCACAAGCTCCGATTCATTTCCTCGTCATTCCCAAAAAGAAGCTGTCAATGTTGAGCAAAGCTGGGGAAGGGGATGCTGCTGTAAGTTGCTCAATTTAAATCAAATGTTCCAAGAATCCTTTAAGTCATTCTGATCTGATTAATTTAATTATGTTGCAGCTACTTGGACATTTGATGGTGGTTGCGAAAAAATGTGCAGACGAGCTAGGAATGGACAATGGCTACAGAGTTGGTAAGATCAAGTTTAAAATATAAAATTAATTCCTTTTCAGAAGATTTGAACAATTATTTTTATTTTTTTAATTGCAGTGATAAATAACGGTGTGGACGGATGTCAGTCAGTTTATCATTTGCATATCCATGTCCTCGGAGGAAGACAAATGGGATGGCCACCAGGATAATTAACAAAAGTACAGAAAGTTGCAGTCAACTTAAAAATACCTAATAATAATGTGGCTCAAAGCCTTTTAATTAAATTGGAAATGGAATTAGATTTAGCCATGATTTATAAAAGTTCAATAAAGAATTGTCACATGCTGATTATTTAATGACCAGGTCAATGTCAGTATCACTTTATTTCATCTCCAGTTTTAAGATTCTTGTACAATAAATAATCCTCTAATTTGAAAAAGCTGATCTCCGTCTCATTCTTCACACCTTGATTGACGAGTGGGGTTCCTGGCTTGAGGAAGTGGGCATCGTCACTTGATTGGACATTTATTAGGGGGTCATTCGTCTTCATTCCAAATGCTTGATATTCAATCTTTAATTGAAAAAAAATACATAAATTAAACCCAATTAATCTAGACAGTTTGACATTTAAAAATGCTTAAAAATGTTTCACCTTCAAAGTGTCCAAGCCCTTGAGGGTCTTAAAAGGTGGAGGAAGAGATGAGGTAGGCAGAGAGGATAGAATGACATTTTTCAGGTGGTCCGAGTCGGTCGTGGTCAGGTCAATTCCTCGGAGGACAAAGGGTTTCCAATTTTTGTGCTCAAATGAGCGAATTAACCGGATGGTAATTGTGGCATTTGTTGTTAAATCCCCGTCGCCTCCACCTTTATTGTCCATTATTGTGAATTTAGGTAATTAGGTAATTAATTGAATTAAATTGAAGAACTTTAACCAGAAATACAGATTTGTCAAAAATTCTTTAAAAATCAAATCCTTCCCTCAATCGTGAGGGCACTCTTTAATGTAAACCGTTTGCTCCTGAGGATGATCTGCCAATTAATTAAAAAATAATGACAATGATTAATTAGACTCCCATAATTTTAGTTTGCAAGTTAGACAATAGATAGAGGGCACGAAATATTTACATTTTAAAGTGTACAGAGCAACATATAGTGGTTTATAAATGAAAAATAAATGAAAAATAAATAAAAATAAAATATATTTACCCGTAAAAATTGTATTTATTATAGGGAAAATATGCTTAAAACTTCATTTTTCTGATGTAGACACCTTCCTGCCACTTTAACCGGCCGAAGTCATCATGGCATGATTGCCCACCACCAGAGGTCCTTCCATG
>JAAZTK010001469.1:0-13964 GCA_036507255.1 Megalothorax incertus
TACTTGCAATTTAATTAACCCCTTCATTCATTCACCTTCCTGGGGTACCTGACCATATTTTTGTAAGTAGTAATTACATAATTGACATGTCAATACCCTAATTTTTGTTGCATTATTACAACATGACGCTACCGGCTACAACAGGCTTCTATCAGGTTTCTATCCGTTTTGAATTTTTGAGTTACATTTGCATTGATTATTTTTACAATTTAACAAGTGTCAATTTAGGACCAAGTTCTAATCATGTCTACATTGCATTGTTTTATTTAAAGGTGAAGTCTCAAGCTGTCCGAATTTGCTAGGAAGACAACATTTCTATCCGGCCTTGCTGCCTTTTATGCCGTTTGAATTTTAATTTTGTAATTTGTATACCTAATTCTGCATATTTTGCATTGTTTACATATTGCACTATTTTACAGTTTATACAGACTTTCGAATCCCAATTTAAAAAGTAAAAATGATGTAAGTACAATAGGTGTTTTTTTCTTTCAGTTTATTTTAAAACACTTTGTTCAAATTTTTATAATTTCAGGAAATCTGGAATGACCCTCCGTTCTCGTACGACACGAAATTCAACCAAATCCAAGTCCCTGTCACCGACCAAGTATGACGCCGATGAGGGTGAAATTGAAGTAATTGAGGATGGCGAACCTTCCGACACTGAAAGCACATCACCTCCGCCTGTACGAAAGAAGAAAAAGCCCAAAATCTCCAAATCATTTAAAAAGTAGGTTTACTGATCGTTTTTAAAAGTCCTTGAAGCAATTACCATTTACCTATTTAAATTAGTATTACTGTTTCAAGGATTAAGGCAAAATCAATGGACGAAACCAAAGTCGTTACCAATAATGATGATGAATTTGAGCCAGATCCAGAGCCACCAGTTGATGATGTCAAAAAAGAAGAAAATACACCTGAAGGCGAAGGTCAAATCGAAACAATACCTTCTAGCCCTGTCACCCCTGTATCAAATCCTTATCCAGCACTAGGCCTCTTCAAGCCATCACTCAGAGATTCTAAAGCTATTCTTAAGACAAGGAGAGGTTTGCCGACTCATTAATAAAATTAATTAAATCAGAAACATAATTGTAAAGTATTTAAAAACTTTAAGATCCAGTTGAATCACCATCTAACTCCCAATCAAGACATTTAGACCAATCCAATTCAGCTCAAGACGCTCTAGCATCACCTCCACATCAATCCCAACCAAAACCAGTCCCCCTCAAACCTATACAGCCGGACAATGGTGTTCCTAACCTTATAGATGATGATGTTTTTCAAAGGATCAATTCTGAGGCTAATATTGACATAAAGCATTTGGATGCAGAGTATCTGAGGAAGCTTTTGATTTCGTGTGGATTCTCCGTTTATGCACCCATATTCTTTGAAAAGGTTTTTAAACTATTTAAATTAGGATTTTGAATTTAATTTTAATTTTAAATTCCATTTACAGAAGAAAACTGTTCTTGAATTTATCAAGATGAGAAAGGGTGAACTTTTGACACTGGTTGAAGTCTCTCAGGATTCTTTGACATTATTTAAAATTATTGAAAGGCTCCGAACAATTGAACAATCTTATATAAAAAAGCATGATGCTGGGCCGGATATACTTGCAATTCAAGAGGAGCATTTTCGAGAAGAAGAGAGGGCTCGAGCTGAGGAAGAAGAGAATCAAAGACGCCAGGCAAGGATTGAAGCTAAAGCAAGATGGATGGAAGAGTATAATAGACGTGAAGCGGAAAAAGTGAGGCAAAGAGAGAGCTTCACGGAGGAGTATGAGAGAAGCAACTTCTTTGGGTGGTGATTTTGGAGATCAAGATGGGAATTCATCATTTGGTGGAAGAGGACGAGGGCGTGGGCGAGGACGAGGTATGATTTTAAAATTTACAGTCCTATTTTAATCTACATCCTACATCTTTTTCTATTAATTAGGCCGTGGAAGTTTCAATAGTTCTCGAGGTGGATTCAATGATTCTTTCACTGATATGGACACTACTACTAGCTCTACCTCTTGGGGAGGGGATTTGAATAATTCAGATGCTACATGTGGTGCTACGGAGCCTGATTGGGGTGGTGGTGGAAGCAGCTCTTGGGGAGGAGATTCAAGAGGAGGAGGAAGAGGTCGAGGTGGGGGTGGTAGGGGAAGAGGTGGAGGAGGAGGTAATATCATTTTATTTTTGAAATAAGCCCATTTCGATTGTGTTACTTCTTTTTCCAGGTCCAATGACCTGCTACAAATGCGACAAGGAAGGCCGTAAGCAAAATTGGGATTTCATAAATACTTAAATACTTTAATTTGAGAATCGTATTTTATTTTTTTAAACGTTTTTTTAGACATGGCTCGGGATTGCACAGAAAGTGGAGGAGGAGGTGGTGGCAGAGGCGGGGGTGGTGGCAGAGGAAGAGGAGGTAATCAATATCATTTAATTACCTGCCTAAAATCTAGAAACATGGGTCTTTACAATTAGCTTTCCTTTTCTAGGTTCAATGGTCTGCTACAATTGTTCAAAAGAAGGCCGTAAGTAAAACAAAAAATTGGGATTTCGTTAATATTTTAATTTGAGAATCGTAATTCGTATTTATACTTTTTTCGTACTTTTTCAAAAAAGATATGTCACGGGAGTGCCCAGAAAGTGGTGGGAATTCTAGAGGAGGAGGATATCGTGGTGGCCGCGGAGGTGGCCGTGGTGGCCGCGGTGGAAGAGATAGAAATGATTCCGGAGGATGGGGAGGTGCTAGTAGTTCTGGTGGAGGATGGGGTGGTTCTGGCGGTGGAAGCGTTAATAATGATTCGAAAGCTTCCGGTGTTGATGATGAAATTTGGGGTGACGATGAACCCGTTAAGCCCATAGCTAGCTCTGGTGGAAACGTTGCGAATGATTTAAAGAAAGCTTCCGGTGTTGATGATGAAATTTGGGATGACGATGAACCCGTTAAGCCCATTGCTAGCTCTGGTGGAAGCGTTAATAATAATGATTCGAAGAAAGCTTCTGATGATGGTGAAAATTGGGGTGATGAGCCAGATAAACCCATTACGAACTCTGGTGGAGCCGTTAGGAATGATTTAAAGAAAGCATCTAAAGAAGAAATTTGGGATGAAGATGAGCAACCCGTTAAACCCATTGCTAGCTCTGGTGGAAACGTTGTGAATGATTCGAATAAAGCTTCTACTGATGATGGTGAAAATTGGGATGAGTCAGATAAACCCATTACTAACTCTGGTAGAAACGTTGCGAACGATTTAAAGAAAGCCTCTGGTGATGTTGGTGAAGATTGGGATAAACCCGTCATTGCTAGTAGCTCTGGGGGCGTTAAGAATGAGTCAAATAAATCTTCTGTGGATGATGAAACTGATGAATGGGGTGAACCTATCGCTAGATCTGGTGGAGATGTTAAGAATGATGCGAAAAAAGCTTCTAATGATGATAATGGTGGTTGGGGTGACCCTATTCCTGTCTCTGGACCTGGTGGAGACGCTAAGAAAGCTTCTGATGATGATGGTTGGGGTAAATCCGTTACCAGTTCTGGTTCTACGTGGAATGATACAAAGAAGCCTGATTGGGGAGGTGGAAGTAGTTCCTCTTGGGGAGGAGATTCAAGAGGAGGAAGAGGTGGAGGCCGAGGCGGGGGTGGTAGGGGAAGAGGAGGTAATATAATTTTAATTATGAAAGAAACCCATTTAAATTGTGTTACTTTTTCAGGACCAATAACCTGCTACAGATGTTCAAAGGAAGGCCGTAAGTAAAATTCACATTTCAGCATAAATATTTTAATTTGAAAATCGTATTTTATACGTGTTTTAGATATGTCTCGGGATTGCACAGAAAGTGGAGGAGGCGGGGGTGGTAGAGGAAGAGGAGGTAATCATTTTATTATTACCTCCCTAAAAACTAGAAAGAGGAGTCTTTATACTTAATAAGCGTCCTTTTACAGGTCCAATTGTGTGTTTTAAATGTTCAAAAGAAGGCCGTAAGTAAAAAATTGGGATTTTATCTCAAATATTTTTATTTGAGAATCATATTTTATACCTTTTTTAGATATGGCTCGGGATTGCACAGAAAGTGGAGGAGGAGGAGGAGGAGGATATCGTGGAGGTGGCCGCGGTGGTGGAAGAGATAGAAGTGATTCCGGAGGATGGGGAGGAGGTGGCTCTAGTGGAAGCTGGAATGATACAAAGAAAGATTCTGGAGATGATAAAGTTGATGGTTGGGGAAGCTCAAGCAGCTCTTGGGGAGGAGATTCAAGTGGAAGCCGAGGAGGGGGTGGTAGGGGAAGAGGCGGAGGAGGTAATATCATTTATTTTTGTAAGAAGCTCATTCCAATTGCGTTATTCCTTCCTTTCAGGTTCAACGGTCTGCTACAAATGCCAGAAGGAAGGCCGTAAGTAAAATATCAAGCAAAAATTTGATAATCGGATTTTATTAATTCTTGTTAATTTAGATATGGCTCGGGATTGCACTGAAGAAGGTGGGAATGTTAGAGGAGGAGGCCGTGGAAGTGGCCGTGGCGGACGAGAAAGAAGTGATTCCGGAGGGTGGGGAAATAGCAGCTTTTCCTCGTCAAAATCCCAAGTATCTGATGATGGTTGGGGAAGTATCAAAAAAACGATTGCTAATGACTCTTGGACTGCTGATGCTGACGCAACAAATGCAAATTTTGCTCCTATTGCACAACGAAAAGGTTTTAATAACGCAAAATTTGATCCCAATTCCAGGCCAAAGGCTCGATGGGATGATGGCGGCGGTAGTTCTTCAACGAGTACTTGGAATAATAAGCCAGAACCAATTCCAACACCTCCTACGACTACGCCTACAATTGAAACAAAGCGAATGAGAGCGAGTGATGATTTTGAAGATGGAGAAGTAGCGTCTGAAGTCTCCTCTGTTGCATCCGAATTAGGAGCTCCATCAAAGAGAAAGCAGGATGATGATGAATGGAGCACTGAGCCAGCTTCTGCTCCACCACCAAAGCAGCTGAAGCCAAGTGAAGATGATGAGGATGAATGGTGAACTGAGAATCCCTCCGGAACGATAAGATATTATCTAATAAGGCATTCGATTTTATAATCTGAAAAATAGTTTAAAAAATACTTTTATTTGTAATGAATCTTCTATCAATTATTTCAATGTTAATGAATACTTTATACTATTTACTAATTATTTAAAAATATTGTAAGACTTTAAAAAAAAATTCTAAGCTATTTCTAATTCAATCAAAATTATTTGCATTGTAATTCCGATTCGTAATTATTCCGTACATATACTTTGTAAGTGGACTTACATAATTCTAATTGTACCCTTTTTTACCTTTATATTGTATAATTAATTTTATATTTGATAAATTATTGATGTAAATAATCAAAAAAGTTTATAAAAAAATAAATGAGCATTTGGGTAAAAATAATCTTAAACGTTGAATGTATCTTATAGCCAGTATTGGTAGTACGTCTAAATAGTGTATTAAATTCATATGCATTCAATTTGCAGAGTCATTCAAAAGTCAATTTCAATCGGCGAATTGTTTTTAATTATTTCTTTTTTAGTAAAGGCTAAAAAGTTAATTGGTTTTTCCCCAAAGGGAGTGTATTTAATTATTGATTAAAATGGTAAGTTTGTATTGACCTTTGAATTGTCATTTTTAAATAAATTGTATTATGAATTCCAATTTAATTTTTTAAAGGCCCGGCGATATGATTCAAGGACTACAATCTTTTCCCCGGAGGGACGATTATACCAAGTGGAGTATGCAATGGAAGCCATTGGACATGCCGGAACATGCTTAGGAATCTTAGCCAAGGATGGTGTCATTCTGGCTGCTGAGAAAAAAAACACCAATGTCCTTTTAGATGATGAGAATTTCTTTTCTGATAAAATCTACAAGCTCCACGAGTAAGAACTGTCAATTATGAATTAATTAGCTAATTAAGGTGTAATAATAATTAATTTAATTTCCAGTGACATGGTTTGCTCTGTGGCTGGAATTACTTCGGATGCAAATGTTCTCACTAATGAACTTCGTGTAATTGCTCAGCGTTATTTAATCCAGGTACATTTTAATTGTTTAAAAATCAACCTAATTAATTCATAATTAATTATTATTATTTTGACAATAGTACGGTGAACCAATGCCCCTTGAACAATTAGTATCATGGCTATGTGACATAAAGCAAGCTTACACCCAATACGGAGGTATATTTCTATTTGCAATTTGTCTTCTAAATTCTCGTCTAAATTGGCATCTTTTTAAATTACAGGCAAACGACCCTTTGGTGTGTCAATTCTGTACATGGGCTGGGATAAACATTATGGGTTTCAGCTCTATCAATCCGATCCTAGTGGAAATTACGGTGGTTGGAAGGCTACTTGTATTGGGAATAACAGCAATGTAAGATATTAAAATTTTTGAAATCTTTAGCTAATGATTTTTCAAATAATTTTTAAGGCTGCCATTTCAATGCTTAAGCAAGAATATAGCGAGGAGGGGATGACCCTGGATCAAGCAAAAGCTCTTTGCATTAAAGTATTGAGCAAGACACTTGACACGACAAAACTGAGCCCTGAGAAATGTAAATCTTTCTACTACATTTTTGGCAATTTCTTTTAATGTTTAAAATTTAAATACGATATTTAAATTATAGTGGAAATTGCTACACTCACGAGAGAGGATAACAAGACCAAAATGAATATCCTGAAGCAAACTGAAGTGGTTAAACTCATTGAGGAACATGAGCGGGTTGAAAAAGAGGAGGAAGCAAAAAAGAAGCGTGAAGCAGAGGCAAAATCCTCAAAATAAATGTTTATAAAATGTCTATATAATAATCAATTTTTCATTAATTTGTGGTTTACAAGTTTTTCATACACATTTCAACTTAAATCAAATATAAATCTAGGTTTAAAATTCTTTAAATAAACAAATAAAACAGGTTTAACAAATGCTTTTGAAATCTATCCAAAAAATGTTCATTTCTTATATCAAAGTTATTTATGGTTTGCAGCTATATTGTCTCTTGTTCATTTCGAGTCCTTTTTCTAGAAAAATAATAATTAAATTAAATTAGACAATTAATATGAACAATATTTTAATAAATTCCGTACTGATGGATTGAAGAGTATTGATTTCCTCGCGGAGCTTCTCGAATCTGACTCGGTAGGATACCTCAGTCAAGGTCTCCTCAATGTCCTCAAGTTTACGAATATGATCCTCTTTGACACACCGCCTTTCTTCAATACATTTCTCCGCCCTGGTAAACTTTTCTTGGACATCATCCATCCCAACTGCAATCTTCCCAATCTCCTTCATTACCACCCCCATTGACTTGTCCTTTTCTCCAATCCTCCTCTGGGTTAAATAAATGTTTTCATTAATTGTCCTCAGATTCTGCTCAAGGATGCAGAGTTCTCCAGCCCTTTCTCGTACTTTCTCTTCCTCTATTTTTAACAAAAAATATATAAATTATCAAATTAAAATGCTTATTAAATAAAAAACTAACCAGATTGAAGAAGTTTGACCTTTTCCCCGAGCTCTTTTTCCAATTTGACCCGGGTTTCCCGAAGCGAGTCCTTCTCATCCAGAATCAGCTTCAATTGGGGGTCAACCCCCTTCATGAAACTTGAGGAATCTTCCATTATTTTTTAAGGATTTTATTGAATTTTGTCAAATAATTTAAGATTATTTTAGCATAAAGAAAAAGCGAAAATTAATATTTTTTGGATGAAAAGAAAAGCGAGGCATTTTAAAAATTTAGACGCCAAAAATTGTAAAAAAGGTTAAAACGTTTTAATTCATTTATTTTTATAGATATACATTTTGGGTTTTCTTTCAATACATATTTAAAAGTATACAATACGTACTTAGGATTGGGTTAATTAGTTTTTTACTAATTAGATAGGTAATAAAATTTAATCATTTTCCACATCTTCGAGTGGGGTTTCATTTGGAATTGGTAGATCCGGGTTCGGGTTCTCCACAGACTCTGCTTTCCCTTCGTCCTTAAAATGCATTAAAATTCTGAATTAAATATGGATTAATTTACTAAACAATGATCGCTAAATAAATTACATAATTGATTATCTGAAATTGTAGCAAAAAATGATCCAAATTTATGTAATATGCTTACCAAATGTTTACACTTGAGATGATTCAATTCGTCGCGTTTCGTGCGACGGAAAAATCCGATCTGTAAGCGGTTTAAAAAACGGATTTATGAACATTGAAATCATATTTAAAGATCATTAATCTTGATGTATTTTAATCTGATTAAACCAACCTTATATAAGATCCCAATTAAAAGAATAAGGAGGAAAACACCTCCAAGAACAGAGAGTAGAAGGATATAGAGTGGAATGTTTTTTACTTCGGGTTGCTTTTGAAGAAGAACGGTCGAGAAATCAGATTGAACTTTCCCAAAGAAAGACACTCTTCCTAAACTTTCTATTCCGATAACACTCTTCGAGGATTGAGTGTCATTTAGCCCTAAAATGCAATATAAATTAACTAACTCACTTCTAAATAAAATGGGCATTTAAAATGGGCATTTAGTACCTATTACCTTTAAGATCTTTTTTAACGATTAGAGTAAATTCAATCCGACGTTCTTTTTTGACATTTTTCAGGGAGCAATTGACCTGAGCGCATTTGACATTTGAGTCCCCCGTGCATCCAATGTAAAGAATTGATTCATTTTGTTTCAAATGAGATTCCACTGTTAAATTATCCATTGCTTTATAATCTTCTACAAAACATCCATCCTAATATAAGGAAAATACAGGGTTGAGTGATTAGCGTTGAATAAAAATATTTAAACCATCAATTTGGAAGCATCAATCCGGAAATATTCCTCAAATTCAGTCTCGGGGTTCTTCCTAATTGAGACCGGAAATAGGAAGATTGTTGATATATTTTTTATAGCGACTTCTCCATTTACTTGAATCTAAATATTTAAAAATTTTAAATATTGGACCTTAAATTAAATCAACTTTACGTCAAATGAATAACTCAGGGTCTGCACATCCAATCCGATCACTTGATTTGATTTAAAGCCAAATATTGAAGGGTTGGAGGTAGTAGCATTTAAAATCAATTTCAAATCTGAATTTATGGAATTCAATAAAGTGTTGGCATTCCGGGATTCTGCTAAAATGTTTAAATGAAGTTTTTCCTCTGGATTTGAAGCAAAATAATTGCTAAAGTCCACTCTGAAGAGAAGTCTCGCCTCTTCGTTTGTCCACAAATAAGGATACCTTCCCAGGCTGCATCCAATCTCCATTTCCTTCTCCGTACAATTATACTTTGAAGACTTTGAAGGTTTTGGCGTCATCCGGATCCCTGGGGTGTCCCATTTGAGGGCTAGGTAAGGATTTTCTGCAGTATCTCCGCTATTCTTGATGACCACTTTTATCCCCAATTGATTCCCTCTGATAAATTCAAATGATCCAAATATTTTTGAACCATTTTTCGCGAATACGAGAAGCCATGAAGTTTCCAAAAAATTCAATTTTGGATTGCATTTCGGATCACAATCGCTTACGGGGTTAATTGGAAATTCGGTATATATTTTTGTAATTTCAGCATCATTTGGACAACCTTTGCAGAAATCATTGTAATTAGTCCTCGGACCATCTTGAACAACTTTATCTTCGTTGATCACAAGTCTCCTAGCTTTGAAATCTTTATTGGGATTAATATAGCGTGCTTCCAATTCAAAGGAAATATTTAGAATTTTGTTAAAATTTGCGATTTCTCCAAAATCCACTTCAAAATCCACATTTCTGCATTTTGAAGCTTCGTTTAGTTCCTGGACTTGAATGATATCATCACCTCTTCGAGAAGCAGCTTTATAATGTAAATTTTTGCATCTTTTGTACACTTGGTCAGCTTTAAGGGTCCAATCAACTACAATAATTTATCATTTAATAATTGACCAGTACTTTTTTAGGTAATTTTTTTTACCTGGTAGGCTTTCCTCGATAACTTTTTTTCTATTCTGGTTCTTACTTCCGGTTTTTTGCTCAAATGCGATACAAACCTGAATTGATCTCACTATTTTATCATTTTTCAGGGATATCTCAGACACGAGTTTTCCATTTTCAAATATTTGCAAGGTAGCTCGCATTTTAATCAATGGTCTCGACCTTAGAAGAACAATTTGCTTGGATTGATAAGCGCCGATTGCCAAATCTAAAAGGATTGTATAATTATTAAACTCCATATTTTGCTCAATTTCCACCTGGAGTGCCATTCTCATCAATGTCTACTGCGCCATAAAGAGTTGATCCGAATCCTCTCAAACCCATATTATTAAAAGATGATGCTTGAACCCGTTTATACCTAAATAAATCTTTTAAGATATCCCTGGAATAATAGATGTAAATGGCCCCTTGTCCATCATCTTCCCCAGGGGCTCCAATCGCAAAGTCTGTAATTATATAATATTTCAAATTCAATATGCAAGCAGCACATATTGCAACTAGCATAGTATTGTATTATATTATATTCAAAACCATTGATGTCATCGGCGTCGAGGTCACCCAGATTTGTAATGGCGGATCCAAAGAGTGAGGATTGACTTCCGGTGGGCTCGAGAGTTTTCCAAAGTTTTAACTGCAAACAATCTTAAAATAATCTAAGGATTTACATTGATTTACAATACCTTTGGCTTTACTCTTTGAACACTTTCCGCGGTGTAAATATAAACTCGACCAATGTCCCTTAACCTGAACACTTTTGGACCAATTCCTTTATGATAAGGAGCTCCTACGAAAAGTTGATCTTTCCCATCTTCCATGATACTCATGGAATAAAGGACGGACCCAAAATAAGAGCCAATACTCGTTTCGGGATCTTCTAAATATCCGTATTCAAACAATCCAAAACTATTAAAATAAACGACGCTCCCACTCCTTAAAACTCCATTTGACATATTTGTTCCTGTAGCATAGTAGTACTGTTTATCTCCAAAATAATTACCCCCAGTGAGAGAGTAGCCTTAAAATGTAGAGGACAATTATGTTCAGTCCTTAATTTAATTAGGTATACAAGTCTCATCTTACCAAAATTATCATCAAAACAATATCTTGATTTTTGACAGGGCAAGAGTGTCCCAGAGTTGGACCTATTAGCTTGATTATATGATCCCTGATTATGGATGTTATCGAAGATAAAAATTTCTCCTAAAATACAAATTAATTCGATAAATGATCGTATTATAGATATACTATCTAGGTATACAGAAATAGAATACAGACTCATAGCTAACAACCTGTTAAATATTTAAATCCAGGAACTCCGATTAGAGCACTTGTTCTATGTGCACGTGATTGAAGGAAAGAGGAGAAACCAAACAAAGGAGCTTTGTCATCTCGATTACGTCTTAATGTACCCTCTTATAATTTAGCAATTTTGATTAAAATCTTTTTGTAAATCAAATATATTTCAGTTCCTACCAGGAAATCCGTAATCAGTAGGGAAATTCACTGATCTCAAATCTCTTTCATTGTTGGCATTTTCCATATCCAAATAGTAACAATATCCATCATCTACATCGCCATCAGCTAGGTACCTGAACGAAGAGCAGGTCAAGCTAGTACTTTTTGTGGAAGACATTGATATTCCGAAAGATGACAATCCTTGGCCTAACTCTGTGCATTAAAATTGATTTGATTGATAAAAGGGATATTTGAAATGTATGAAATATAGGTAGGTATACGATACTTTTATATAAAACGGTGCACTTTTCATCTCCCTCAAAGAGTCGGCATTTTATAAGCTCATTTGTGCCGTTAGGAGATCCTATGAAAATCCTGAATCCAATTTTAATGAAAAAAGTAGTTTGAATAAAGTGGGGAATTTTAATTAATAAATTTAGGTACCATCCAGGTTCCTTTGATGTATCAGCCAATGCGAGCGTATATCCGAAATTATTAACTGAAGGGTTTGAGAGAATTATGGGATAATTTGGGTCTATATTTGTGAATACTTGATGAAATATTGCGAACAATAAAAAGAGACAAGTTGAGATTACTCTATTATTCCTGGGATAATAATACATGAAAGAATCCATTTTGCGATAATATTTAAAAACTTTTAATATCCATTTCCATTCCTATATATTAATGAATAATATTTATCGTAGAGTACCTAGGATTAATTAAATATTGAATCATTCATTTGAGAATGCGTCTAATTATAATATACATCAAAATAATTTCCAGGAAAAGGAAGTCGCGGTTTCCCTTTGAGCTATATTCGTTAGGTAATACCGATTTGTTGTTTATATCCGTTCTGTCTAATGCCAATATGCAATAAACAAGCTATTTTATTTATAAATTAGTAGGAATCGATATTTTAAACTTTATTTTATCATTTCATTCGCTATATTTCAGACTTTGATTTGGAGAATATAATAATTGTGTATAGGATGTTCTTAGGATTAGTAGAAAGTTACAAAATAGGTAGGTACTAGGTACTACACAAAAAAAATGCGTAACTCTACAAAAAAGTAATTCGTTAAAAATAAGTACAATTGTAAGTAATATATATTACCAATACTCTCGTACTATAATTATAGCTATCATATCGTAAATTTAGAAAATAGGGGTACCTATTTATCGTACTAAGGTAGGTCTAATGATTAGACTCTAATAATACTAATCCTAAGAATAAGTAAACGATACATATCGTATAACTAAAATGCTGTACATAAAATATAATATATTTTATTTTAGATATATTACATATATCTAATGCTAAATGCGAGGTATGCAATGTATTGTACAGTGTATAAGGTTATATAGTAATACAATACTACTATTAATATATCTAATTATGAGATTATCTAATCCTAGTGCAGTGCAGTGGTAATTAGCGCAAATACAATACTATGTATAAAGCTAGGACTATAAACTTAATATACATGAAGTATAAATCTCAAATTGATCTTGTGGTTATCAAAGGATCAGTAATACATACTTCCTAAGTTCCTAGAATCCTAAATCTAATTAATTCCATCCAGTACTAGGAGTAGGTATGTACCATACTTATCCTTAGCTGCAAAATATGCAGAATTCTAAAATTCAAGGATCTAAAATTTCTAAATGCATATCTATAATAAATCAAATCAAATATCTATCCATTGATCCCAGATATATTGATTTCGCTTCATTTCATCTTGACCAATTCAACGTCATGAAAAAATTGAACAAAAAAGATGCTTATTTGGGCAGGATATTAAGATACATTGGTTCAGGGGTCATTTTTGTAAAATATTAAACTCTACCTATCTGTGTATATTTCCAAATATGTATTCCTATCCTTTAAATATCGTATTATTAATTATTTACTTATATAAACTAACGATTAAGGTCCGGTAGTAAAGATAAATATCTCGTATCTAATCTGTAATCTTATCCCTATAATATTTCCCATGTTGAGAATCACATAATTTTGATCGAAAGGTCTGGTAGGTAGTTATACTTCAAATGTTTATAAACACAATATCTCACTATTTGAGGAAATGTGAAGTATGACATTTTGATACAGGGTCAGGTGCAAGTCTGTTCAGGTAGCGGGGATGAAAAGCTGAAAAACATTAAATGATTCCCCATTAAAATAAATTGTAATAATTAATCATTGCATTGATAGGATTAGATACCTCCAAGTGCCTGCTCATTTGTTGAGGAATTTCGATTCCAAACTTCTTGGGTGGTAGTAGTCGTCTTGAAGAAGGAGCAAGGCCAACACTTTCGTCTCCTCCTTGATCCATCATTACTATCCCCTCCTCCCCAATCTCCTTGATTGTCCTCATCATATGTAGTACTAGTATCACAAGGGCAAGTAAAGCATCTCTCCATCCGGGAGGGTAAAAATGAAAAAAGTCGGATTTTTTGGAATCGAACAAAAGCTGACCGATTTAAACGCCAAGAAACTACAGGGTTAATTGCAGAATGTGCGTGACCCAGAAAAAGTGA
>JAAZTK010001470.1:0-13962 GCA_036507255.1 Megalothorax incertus
GCGAAAGGATTATGCAATTTTTTTAGAGTAAAAAATAGAAATGAAATTTCCCCCGCAGAAATGTAGTAAAATGAGATCCTGAGGAACTTTTTTTTCGCGGGCTCATTTTTGTGAACTTTTTCAAAGATATGCTAAAGGCTCCCTTCAAAGGAGGATCCTACTTAAAGTTGAGGAGAGCTCAGGGGAAGTGAGTAAAATTTTATTAGCCACTTTTGAGCTTATTTTAATAATTCATTTTGAGCGTCTTTAAAAGGATCATCCTGAGGATGAGGAGGTGGATGAAGAGATGCGCCATTAAGTGGGTGGCGAATCTTCCCAAGCTCAATCCCATCTGGATGAATAATCCGAATAAAACAAACAAAATGTAATAGAAAGTAGAAAGTCGACGGCTTTTTTCGACTAAATAAAATCAATATATCTTTGGATGCTCTTAAAATGGAGAGCCGAAACCTCCACGGAATAGCAAATAAAGCTTGACGGGGCAATACATCATCTCAAGAGGGGGAGAGAACGGGGAGGGGCGGGGGTCCATCAACAGCAAGTCCGTGGGAGATGGACACAAGTGCTTCGTGAAGCATTTTCGCTTTAATTTGCGGCAACTGACCATGATCGAATAGGGTTTGGGTTTAGATCAGCAAGTTTTGGGGGAATTTTTAGTGTAGGAAATCCTTTTCAAAGTGTGCGGCCTTGAAATCCCTAAACAGAATATATCGAGGCTCCTCCCAAGGGGGATTGGAACCCCCTTTTGCATGCTAATGATTTGGGAAATATATTAATTTGATATCTGCTATGCGGATCAGGTTTGCAAATTTACAGCTACAGATTTAATCAATTAACAAATACATATTTGAATATTTGTCCGATAAATTCAGAGAAAGTCGGAGAAAGAAAGTGCATAAATGCATCAGAAAGCAGTCGAAATGGGCGTAAATTCGATATATTTGTATCTAATTCAAGAGTTTGCATGATTCTATATTGAATGATAAATGAGATGTCAACGGATTCCGCTTTGAGAAATGTTTCGTAGCGAGCTCTTCTCGGAGAATACGAGTCTGTCAGTCACATCATCCCTCGCCTCCGCAAATATGGCTTAACCCCAGTCGGATTCTAATTCAGATTCGGTCTAGCTTAGCACAAGTACTCGCAGAGGAGCAAAAACTATCTATCTATAGATAGATTACAGTATGAAATCCAGCTTTCATAAACCTAGACCGAGTTTAACTCTGCAAATCCAGTTTTGACTAATCAATTGAGCTGAAGCTTGACCTTGGACCTATCTCCAAATTGACTTAAGGATTCATTTAATATGATGAGAGTTTCGAGGCTAGATAATATCATATCGTAGTATTGTACTACAGTAGAAAGATGATCAAAGGTTCTTTGTACGGCGAAAGTGCATTAACGGTATAAAAGTAGCCAGGAAATTTAAGTGGCTGCTTTACTACTGTACTGAAACTGATCAGGTTTAGTAGTATAAAGAGTTTTAAGGTATGCACAAATAAATAAAAGGCATAAATACACTCAAACTCGAATCCAATTCTGAAGCATCATTTCAAAGAGCTCGAGGAAAACTCCCCGATATAAAATATATCGCGGATAGTTAATATATTGCATTGTGGAGGAGCATCAGAAGGAGCATCGGGCACAATTTCACTGAGAAATAAATCCTGCCGTCAGGAGCTCATGAAAAATGGATAATATAAGAATGAAACGGAATCCTATTTAAGTACATCACGATATAGTACAAAGCTTAAAGGTATCGTACTCGTACTACAGATACACAAAGAAGAATGCTGTAAAAAGTGCACTTGAGAGCTAGGGGGCGGAGAGGATTTCGAGGATTCAGGAATAAAAGGAGGATAATAATGAGAATTCTTTCTCACAGAACCGTCAATTTCTCTCCATCAAAAACGGATATAAAATCATTCATTGTCATTCACAGACGAGACATGTCCGAAAAGCGGCTAAGGGACACTTTACCAATATAGTCACAAATTGTACAATTTTTACAATACTTTATTTTGCAAGAATTTGCCAAATTTGCAAGTTATCGCAAAAAGCAATTTGCATAATTCCAAATTGTGTCACCTTCATAGGGTGTATGCAATTTAAATCAATTTCATCAAATTATTAGCTTGTAAACCATGTAATCTTCTCAATCTCCACTCAATTTAAAGCACCTGCACGTGTGTACCGTCTCCTTCTTGAGTTAACGAGCTTATTTTTACCCAATATACTCGTACAGATATATTGTATCCGGTACCTATCATATTTCTCCATATACGAGTACTAGCTATCCCACGTTCATAAATATTAAATTGCAATATTTGTAAAAAAGGACTCGTGCACATTGAATAGTGAAATAACAACTTTTATCGATTTTGTCATTTGTTTTGTTGTCGAACCCACTTAAATATCAGTGCACACGGCCCATTGTAATGCAATCAGGGAATTTACTAATTCTAAATATCGTATAATGCTCGTGGTTTGTGCAAAAAAGCCAATCCTTGTCAAGAAATTCCCCGCTTCGAAGAAGAACTCTTAGAAAGGGATAATTCAACGGTTGGGTGCATTTCCCTGTATGCTCGGGGCCATATAATAGTATTTTGAGGGAATCAGAAAAAATTGGTAAAATAAATTTTCGAGTACCTTGAATACTAGCAAGGTAATGGTAAATGCGTTCCCTTTAGATTTTTCCCAGGGGGTTTTCCTTTCCCTCCTCGACTTTCTCCGGCCGTGGTTTTGTTATTGTCACTTTTTCGCGGCGGTTCGTCGCTTCGATTTGTGCTCCTTTTTTCCCCCGCGGTGTTCAGAAAGCAAATGGCCATGCCATCGGAAAACCGAGGAATTGTGGGCAAGTCATGCGAGAAATGTAAATTCTCAGGGACAACTGACTTATAGCTTCATATTTCACTTTGCCAGACACCAAGGGGGAATGTAGGCAGAACTATTTGTGGCCTTTTAATGCAAAATTACCATATGCACAAGAGGATCTCTGCAAGGATGAATACAAATCTCTGGGTCGTAGGAGAAGACAAACTTTTTCAGGATTAAAATATGCTCCTTTTTGTTATCTTTTGAAAGTAATATCTCTCGGCTTTAAAATGTTGAGTGTGAGGGTGCAGCAAAGGCACTTATGAAAAACTTAAAACCTTCAAATGCCGGAGCCACATGTTATAACAATGTGTTTTTATTTTCATTTGACATTATGGCGTTTATTTATGAGCAAGTCCCATTTATTAAGTCGTACCGAGTCTTAAATTTGCATAGGAATTTCCTATCCGATCCCTACTATTAATCTACTTCATATAGCTCTTTGCAACTCGTATTAAAACATGTGTGGAATTCAAAATTCAAATTTAGATTGCATTTCAAAATAGAAATGTGTACAAAATAAATTAGATGGTTTGTAATAGGATTTTCTGCGTACTACTACGACAAATTACGATAAGGAATACATTATATACCGGTTTAAATTGCTTATCTTTAGCAGAGCTGGGTGTAAAGTGGGTTGTGCCTCTGATAATTGAGAGCTCTAATTGATTCTCAAAATACTTGATCAATCGATAGCTCTAATGCTGCTATATACGGATAGCCATGAACTTGCACTAATTTGTTATTGGAGCTGAACTTGAAACCTTTTTAAATAAAAAAGACTCGACCTCCTTAACCTCCTACGTGAGATTGTGTATTCTTAATGAAAAGGTGCTGGCACATGTGTAAGGATAAGGAAAAAACACGAGTACAAATTAATTATGTATGGAAATAAGGCCGGGAGTGTGTGCTATGTACTGGGAATCCGCAATGGAAATCCTAAATGATTTCGAGAGGGGCTAAAAACACGAGAGATTTGAGGAACCAGGAGCGAAACCTCATTTATTTATTTAATGCACCTTACTCCTTTACATTGAAAGGGCTATATAGTCGATATAAGGACTACAAAACTACTAATACATCTTTTAAGGGATCTCCTCAGAGCTAAAAAGGAGCTGAGAGAACGCCGAGTTATACAAGTTTAGGGCTCGCATCAGTGATTTTGAATTCTTATCCTCGTCTTCTCTCGGGTTAGGTCATTAGGGCTAAGTGATTTGAACTCCTCTACTCTTTTATCCTCCCCTTTAACTAACCTCCGAGGTTCGTAGTAGTACGTACAAACCGTTCGCATCAGTGATTTTGAATTCTTATCCTCGTCTTCTCTCGGGTTAGGTCATTAGGGCTAAGTGATTTGAACTCCTCTACTCTTTTATCCTCCCCTTTAACTAACCTCGGAGGTTCGTAGTACGTACAATACAAAAGAGTTCAATCTTGGATGTGAACAAATGAGTGTCATTTCTTTTCTTTCACTCGGCGGCTTCCCCCGAACACAATTGCAGCCTAAAATACACGTTACAGAATTGGGGGTTTTTAGACCCCGAGAGAGCGGTTTGAACCTTGTTTGTGAGATAGGTGGGCATTATTACGCCTCATTTGAACACTTTTAGTAAAATTGTATCGCTTGAATAAATTCCTACAGCATACTTGCCTAAAAATGCCTAAAAAATATTGAATTTAGGCACTGATAAAGAGGGCAATTGGTTCAATCCCATAATTATATGGCCTCTGTAAAATTCAAGAGCAAGGTGGTCAGTCGTGGAATTTATTCGGATACATGCATTCATTTATGCAATGCAATTATTTATTCAGATAGATATAATTCATATTGAGAGTTAATAAATAAGGTGTAATGAGATTGCTCATAAGCCGAGGAGAATAACGAACTTTATACACTCGAGTCACGGACGCTTAAAAATAAAATGCACGGATCCAATCTGAATAAGATCTGGAAGATCTGGATATTTTCAGATTGTACAAACACTTGAATTTTATTATAATATCATTATCCAAAGAGTGTCTCATGAATATGAAGTGGTAGCTGAATTTAAATTCAAACCGAATGCCAACACTTCTTAAAAGAGTTTCGGTCATCGAATACAAATATCTTGGGATTAGGTCGATTTTTGTGGAAAGAATATTACGATAAAAAAGGTCAAGGGATAAAATGGCCCGATAAACGCTCTAATTCTAACCTAAAAGCAAATTGCCAACTTATGTTTCAACCAAGCGAGGATTTTGACCTACATATAAGTATGTATTCTTCAAAGTATTAGAAGCTTTGCTATTAAATCCAGTGAAATATTAAAAATGACCCAAAAAATAAGATGAAATAAAATAAAAAAATCAAACAAATAAACCCAGGCTTTTGTAGAAAGGTCATTAAAAGGATTGGGACCTTTGCAGAGTTCTAAAGAAATCAAAAAGTTTTTCCCCCATTATTCCCCATAATTCAATTTAGCCATGCTTTAAAAGTTTAAAATCTATTATTTGAGACGCCGGCTTACTACGAGGTACTATACCTAATTTAATTTAATTTACAAATAGTAATTTTCTACGAGCACAATAGGGGATTCTTAAATAAAGTAATATTGTACGATAACACAAGAAGAAGTAGGATCCAAGATTGTCTATCTCATTTAACGCTGATGAGATTCCCTCTTCTCTCATTAGGGCCTTAATTTAATTCGCATGATATTCACAGCTTGAAATTGAAAAATACGCTTTTTTAAAGCCTTCTTAATTAAGGAATTTCAATGGAACACTCTATTAATATTGGATAGAAATAATCGTGTTTTGAATAAATTCAAGTCTTAATTAAATGTATCCCCAATCGAATCAAAATAATATTATTACGTATGTGCTTTCATTGGAATTAGCTTGGGCATTAATTTTTATGCAGATTTTTCAATCAAATCTGCCAATTTTGAAATCAATAAATCCACGTGTCACACGTAGCTTCTAAACGCCTTAATCCCACGTCCCAAATTACAACTATTTATAAGTACTATCGTAATACATACACATATTTGAATTCGAATTGAGATTTCCTTTTAAAAGGAGCTTAGAAATTTAAATTGGCTTTTGCTTTCAGAAATGCAAATTAAAATGGCATTTGATTTTGAACCCTATTCCTACCTATAATATATACCTTTAATTTGTATTCAGGACATTTCAGGTGTTTAAGCCATTTATTCCGGGGGCCCTTTTGCTTTCTCCGTCTCTCCCGGCTGTTTACATTTCGCACAAATGTGGATGTAAATTCATAAATGAAATTGGAACTAATCTCCGGACCGGAATATCTTTCTTTCCTCTTGTGTGAACAAATTAATGGATGATTGCGTTCTTCCTATTCCTTCCAAAGGCGGGGGGAAGGCAGTGAGTCGCAAAATCTGAGGATTCACATGTAAATTTCAAATGAATTCACATATACAAACTCGGTGTGCATTTATTTGAGCTCGGATGAACTCTAATTCTTTGAGCATCTGCTGACACTTTAATGAATTCATTTCAAGAGCAAGAAAGCATTAAATTGAGCAAATTCTAAATGACATTGTCTTGAGATTTAGGATTGTCCATTGCATTGGGATTAATTTATTCATTTTACATAGCCCAAAACGCACAAAGAACAATTTTGCGCATCAGTTTCAAAATATGCAAAAA
Source organism: Megalothorax incertus (assembly GCA_036507255.1). Classification (NCBI taxonomy): domain Eukaryota; kingdom Metazoa; phylum Arthropoda; class Collembola; order Neelipleona; family Neelidae; genus Megalothorax; species Megalothorax incertus. The sequence goes on from JAAZTK010001470.1 coordinate 6,535, forward strand.
ATAGAGTGCATTATTTACTAGGAGTATTCGTTGATTGTAACATTCATATCGTTTCTGCTCAAAATAGAATATTTTAATAATTTGACTATGATTGAAATGGATTCAAAAGGATTTTGGCCAGAGATAATGCAAAATTCAATAAATAGACCCAATTTATCGGATTTCAAATCACAAAATCTATCAAATATTTATTCTGAAGCCTGAAATTATTATTAACTTTCTCCTTTCTCAATTCTCTTTGCGTTTCTCTTCAAAACTCTCCCAATTATGGCTTGTGAATATGACATTTCAGGATGAAATGCTTTGATTTATATATAAAAAACCAGATTTCAATGGGATTTGAAATTGAATCAAACTCGTCAAGATCAGTACATCCAATTTAAAGCTAAGGATAAGTAGAATCCTAGGGGTACTTGAGACGGGGTATTGATTTTGGTTTACCTGGCTTGTTTGTGGCTTCTTCAATATATATTATATATATTTCCCAAAACGGGGGGAAAGCAAGAGAAAGTAACTCTTATTAAATATCGCTTTTGTATACTCGCAAATCTATCATTTGAAAATTTGGATCCAAATCATTTCTCATTTATCCATTCTGCGAGTTAATTGAGACAAATCGAAATTGGGAACTTCTATGCTTGGGATTAGTCTTGTTAAAAGACTGGAAAGCAAAGTAATTAATACAAATACTTCTACTATATCCCTACTACTGATAGGCCATTTACTTTCTGAGAAATGGGAGGTTCCAAAAAGGGGATATGTATTAGGGAGAAATCAAACTGAGGCTTTGAAATATGCGTATTTCCCAATTTAATGTTATTAATCCTTTTATATCGAAGCTCCATATTACACCTACATAAACATATATTACTACTATTGGTAGTATTCGCATATTTATTTCCTATAGACAATAATAAACACGCCCAACCATTTGAATTTACTTTGAAGATGAGAATTAATTTTGTGTTATTGTTTTCATTAGCAAAATTCCAATACTTTGGGGAAATGTATGGATGAGTATTTACTATTTCGCATTTTCAGCTTTGTATTTGCAACTTGGCATTATATTGTATATAATATTAATTTGGGCCATAAAATCAGAACAAAGTCTCTTTCATTTGATCTAAAATTTTATTCATTTCAAATTAAAATTCAAGTTTTAAAATTTCTATATTGAGGATGAGAGAGATTTTCTATTCATAAGCCACTGATCCTGAGGATGAGTGAAAGTATGATAGGTATGATAAAAATAGCAATAATGCATATACCAACTATATATATTCTCAATATCAGTACGAATTGCTAAATATATCTGTTCCGAGTACAGAATATGTGAGGCTCGTTATTGAAAGGGGAAATAAGATATTTTTATTTGTGAGAAATACGATATAAGAAATATGAATAGCCGCGTATTGTTTCTAATGATGATACCGAGTACGCGTAGGACGTCATGCCTAATAAATCCTGATATTTCTGTACAATATTTGATCCAATTCATACGAGACATATAAATACTTACGTTCGTATGCTCAATTAACCTTTGGAACTGATATCTGAGCTCATAATTGAATTATTTTTGGGATTAGAAAAGTTATCAAAGAATTGCATTTTTCTATTTTTTCCCTACCCTCAAAACTTTCTGTTAGATCATCCGTCGGGGTTAATCAAAATAATCATTTTATATTTATATTTTCCTCGTAGTACCCACCCACTCCGAATTATTATATTCTACTTTGAAATATATTGCAAAATGTGAGTGTAGCATTTCCCGATCCGTCTGGATTATCAAATTTTCAAAATCCTCCATTCAGGTCTGTCTCTCCATTGAGTAAAGATCGTTTATCACTCCCACTCTCGCCGGGAAATCCATCCAGCATTACTCACCCCGATCTTTCTTTGAATGAACTAAAAAAGACATTGCATTCACTACTTTTTTACTATCCGTAGTAGTACGAGTATTATTTGAGCAGTAGGCCTAGCTGTAATGTCAAATTGAGTACTTAATGTATTTTTGACTTGTGAATCGTTGAAAAATTGCAAACCCTTTGATTTCTGTTTTGAAAGGGCCATTTCTTTCAATATGAATTGAAATATGATGACTTTAACCTTGAATGAGAACTTGGATGAGACTTGAAGAACCCTTTAATCGATTTTGCATAAATCTGCCAATCATTTGATGTGCAGAGCTCAGCTCAAATCGGAAGAAATCCCTAAATACGGATCTTCATTGTCAAAAATATGAATAAAACTGAATTTCCTCGCATATTATGAATTATCCAAACTTGACAAATGGAACTACGAGTTCCTGAGAGCATTGGCCTCGATCTCTAATCGAGGACAATAAAATTTGAATGCAGGAGAGTTAAACTTGCTGACTTCTCTCGCAAGTTTATGTATTTACAAATTGAGAGAAATTAATGGTAGCAATAACCATAAAGTTAAAAAAACTTTTATGCTTTTAAGATCCTCTCTATTGCGTCCTAAGCCTATATACTCGCAATAGCTGGCTTTTAATCCAAATGGTTTGCATTGTGAGAGTCTCGTAGCATCTTTAAGCCACTGCTTTCTCCGAAGAAAGCTATAAATACACTAGGCCAATAAAGAGCTGGGGGAATAGCCGAAATCCGAATTATTATGCACATTTAAATGCACTACTCTCAATGCTGGGAAGCCAAGCTCCAAAAGTACTATTTCAAAAAGCCTACCAAAACTTAAATCCATAAGTGTGTAGGAGGAATTTCTTCCACCAAGAATAATAGAACTTTCTCCTACCCCTTGTAATAACAATAACAAATTCGCTCCTTTCTCGTCACTCTCTGGAAGACTCTGACTAATCTAATTCATAATGGTACGAGTAACACCACTTAATGCACACTTTCATCGATCCTTGTAGTAGTACAAAAACACAATTCTCGACTTTCACTGCTGAGGACCGGAGACAAGGACTTTCTTTATATGCAGAGACCTTGAGGCGCTCTTTTCTTTTAATGTTATTGCATTATGTTATTTCAGCCTATATAATTTGAAGGGGGGTGGGGTGGGGGGATTATGCAGCTTTGTCATTTTTATCGAGCGAAAAGAATTCACACTTGCTTTAGAGCATTTGGCCACATTCAAGTGACAAATGTTTCCATCTTGGAAGAATCTCAAGGGTCTTAAATATGAGTATCTTGTGCAAGTGCTTTCTTTTTTTAGAAAGTCCATAGGAAAGTCGATATAAAAAAGCTTCCTAATTCCTCTGTAATTAAAGAGAATTTCTTTGAGCAATAATAATTAAATTATATGGAATAATTGCAAATTATTTTATGAGAAAAGTCCTAATATTTTTAGAAAGGCATTTTTGAATTGGGTACTTATTTTTAGAGTCGCTAAATCCCTTTATACTGCATATAATTGGGTAGTTTTACTCCGAATTGTTCTACTTTATCTGCAATATTGCACAAAAGCCAACAATTTGAAAAAATTTTTTCATTTTTTAATATATTCTGCAATATTAAAATTTTCAAACGAAACCAGACGTATTCAGATGCAGGGGATGCAATGAAATACCACTTGACCTAGTATTGTCTAATAGATATTAATCTCTATATACTAATCCTAAGTACATTTCTACATCCTTGTCATATGAGTGAGAATCAAGACTGAAATATGTCAGGAATGTCAAGGGTTAACATTTTAATAATGAAAAAACCTTTTAAGGATCAAGAATTTTAATCATTTATTCGTAGTACGAGAATGTCTTAATCTACTTTGTATCATATATCAGTAGACTAATAAACTCGTTTTATCTCATTTTGTAATTTGCCTTTAATCCAATATCGAGACTTTATTAAAAAGTAGGTAGTTAATAATCTCCCATTCTTTGAAACTCAAAATTGGATATTCGATATGATAATTATAAATATTGTAGGTACAAGGTACGGGACACGGGAGTGAAACAAGAAGCTTTATTAAAAATCCTCGGGGAGCGAATACTAGCTTAGAGTCTAGTTCATTGAATTATTGTAAAATATTTAACTCATTTTGCATAGACTCATACACCTCATTAAAATTCTGCAAATAAACTAAAAAGCATAAGAACCATAATATCGTACAATATAGCTTAATACTCGTATACTTACGATTAATTTAATTGTATTCTACTGTCTGCAATAGACATATTTACTAGTATTGTATTAATCCTAAGTACGACTCACGAGTATCAAGTCCTATTAATGATTATCTAGTATCATTGATATAATCTATTGACCATACATATTATGGATAAGCTATTGTATTTTAGAATAGCAAAATTTCATTGTGTTTTAAAATGCGGAATGATATGCGGGTATCATTATTATTATTATTATATGGGCAAGTAAAACGAGCTACTCGTAGAAGCTTTTGAAAGCCCAGCACTGGTGTCAGACTCACATAGCACTATCAAAAATTATAACATATCGTTAGAGTAAGCTGTACTGGTTTAAAACACTGGAGAAAGTAGGTACCGGTGAAAAAGTGAAAGTTCATTTGTCCATTAATCCTCAAAAAGACAAATATCTAGATCCTATTTGTAATTTGTATGTCACAATCAAAATCAAATTCTATACAAGTTAGGATCGGTGTATATCACAAAAATTAGCTCTTTCATAAAATGACACGATTTATTTCAATTAAAATGCTGATTATGCAAATATCGTATACGAGTATTCGTATCTTCCAAAAGCTTTTATTGAATCAAATTAAAATACAGATTAATATTACAAGAATCCAGTTTGAGCGGTCTGTGAAATGCTCATGCATCCAATCATTTGAATAGTGTTATTGAGACAGATTAGGGTATTTAGCAAGCTCATGCTCGGATTTCTGTCTGACAAAGAGTTTGTAGGAAATCTGCAATTTATTTTCAAAAAGTATACTAGTAGGGAGAAATCGATTTTAGAATAAAATTTTTCAAAGTTTGGTTAACTCGATTAACCCGGGAGCACCCCTACAATATCCTACAATACTTTCAGTATATATTGTACCTTGAGGAACTCTTCAAAGTCAATTCGGCCGCTTTTGTCCTCATCTGAGAATGCTAGGACCCGAAGGCGCTCGTTCATGGGCGTCTTATCGCCGAGGTGATCCAATCCGACACATCTAGAAATTCAATTTCCACTATGTAGTGCGTATTACTACGTAGAGAAAGAAGCCCATTAAAGATATTAACACAATACCCGCTCCTGACACATTTACCTACTTATAATTTAAAAATTTTAATAGAATTTACATCTCCGAGATCTCAATAACGCCATCCCCTTCCACCTCAAAAACCTGGAACAGATCGTGCATCTCCCGAATGTCAATCTCATCCCAATACTCAAATTTCCGCTCAATATTGCGGATATTAACCCGTGTGAATTTCTCAACTGCATGAATATTCTGCAATCTCTGGGTTATGATTGGAGCGAAGAGGCGACGAGTAGCAAGGTCCCAGGTCGTCATTGATTTAATCACAGTATCCCAATTGGCCCTGGCTCGGAGTTCTCTTGGAGCTCCTGGAGTGAAAGAAATTGGATTGAGAGTTCTAAAAAAAATAATTACACCCCACCACAATGATCGAAATCTTCAATCCTATAATAACAAACTGGCCCATCGGCAATGTAATCGGAAAAAGTGTCCAAATAGAGCAGCTTAAGTTGATCCCATATCCCGCTCAACATATTCCCCATCTCTATCTATTGTAGTAGTAGAAAAAAAAATACTTTTTCCTCAAGTTTTGCGTGACTTTGACCATTAGCCTTGGCTCGCCCTAGATGCTTTAATTTGGAAAAAGCGGTGGTGCAGTTAAATCTCTCAAAATTCCCATAATTAGTTATAGAAACCTTTGAATAGGGTCATATACGCTGAATAGAGTCTGAAGAGCAAAGTCCCAGGAATTCTTTTTGTGGAGGAGGGACTGGAACCGATAATTCTTCTTTCTACAAATACAGATATTAAATATACATGATTCCAGACTGAAATGAATTCATGGGAATTTTTATAAGCCTCTTCAACGATCCCAGAGCACAGAGCTGAGTCAAGAGCACTCGACTTCTCAAGAGATCGCCTACTCTGATTCTCACAAGTTTATTACTAGAATTTCTCCGTATTTTTTCCTAAAATGAAGGGGCTTATTTTTTTGTAATTAGGTTCCTTTTTTTCAATGGGGATTTCTTGAAATCTTTTTTCATATATAATATCTATAAATTGAATTCTTCCCCCTTCACCTGGGGTAATGAACACTTGAGGATTAACCCTCGTAATCCTGGGGATTTGTGGGATTCAGAGAAATACGGAAGAGAACTTTTCAGGGAAGATTCTATTTCTTACTATTGCAAAATAGGGATTCTTCTCTGAGGTCGATAGATACTACACATATCTGTATCTCTAGGGCTTAGAGACCTAATCAAGTCGGTTACCTGCTCAATTTATCAAAATCATGTCCTAATTAGGGAAACCTCAAGGGATTTAATTAAACGGAAAGGGCGCTCATGAATCTTTCAAGAAAAAATCTGACTTGGGTTCTGGAAATGCCGTTTCTTTTCAAATTAGAGGTTTTAATTAAGTTTTTTTCCTTTGCATTCCCTCTTTAGATCAGTAAAGAAGAGCCTTTGAGAAAGATAGCAGATGGAGATCTAATTCTTAGCATCTGACTCTCTTCGAAAGAAAAAAATACCACAGATTTTTCTAGAAATAAAATACCTAAAAATATCCATCAAACTTTGGAGAAGATATAAGATCCAGATGTTCAAAATATCATTAATGATCTGCAAGGTATACGACATACTAGTACTAGTACGTACCCTGTATACTCGTATCAGTAAAATGAACAAAATAAGTCATTGCAAAACTAGGTATTGTAAATTGCAAAATCTTGGAGAAAGTTTTTATATATTCATTTTATGAGGGTTTTGAATTTCTAGTAATTTCCTAATTTCTAAATATGGCACAAACAAAATCTGACCGAGTAATCTGTATTCGTACATACTACGTATTCAATTGAATTTCATTATGCAAGTTTTATATATCTTGTGCAAACAAAAGAAAGCCCCTGCTTTCACCAACTTTTGACATTTGCGAATGATGAATGAATTTTGTGCGGGCTCATTATTTACAAGGGCTGTCAACATCTTTATCTCATGAAAAGATGGTACCTTAATTACAGCCAGCAGAGATATAATCGTAAATATACTAAAATAGTACTTTTGTAAAGAAGAGAAAGCGGTAAGTCTTAAGTGGAGAAAGTGCTCTGAAACCCGCCATATCAGAGAGTTGAAGCTTAAATATCATCTCCACCTCAGCCGGCCGTCTGTTTAACCCAAAAGTCCCTATGTGACTTTTCCATCCACAAAAAGATGAGCGAACAAAAAGAGATTTAAAAGTAAATCCTCCTTGTTTTGTTTCAAACAAGATTAGAAAGTATAT
>JAAZTK010001471.1:0-13955 GCA_036507255.1 Megalothorax incertus
TCAATCGGTTGAGGCGTTCGTGAGTTAGAGTGATGACAGACAGACAGACAGACGGACGGACGGACGGACGGACGGACGGACGGACATTCCGAAAACTATAGCCCGTTTTTTTCTTAAATTGAGAGAACGGGCTAAAAACAATAAACTTGAATAAATTGATTTATTTTAAATCAAAATGACAAATTTCTTTTAACGCTTTCTTTGAACATTCTGGACAAATTGCCCTTGAAAATTACCGGGTGGTTTATAATTAGCTACAACAATAGTCCAGAGCCATCCATTCTTTTCGCAACTTGCGACGCCGACGCCAACATCAGTTGTATCTTTCCAGACAAGTTGAGTAAAATGCCCTACATCCATCCTGCATTGCCCGTTTGATTGCTTGCACGTGGATCGGCAGGATTGGAATTGGGGGTCTAATATTTTTGAAAGAAATCTTAGAAAATTTCAATTTCAATGTGACATGATCTTACCATTGTAATCGTAACATTGCTCTTCAGAATACCACGAATCTACAGCTGCTAAAGCAGCTGTAGATTATAAAATATGTAGATATATTTTTGAAAATTGATTTTGAATTAATATTATATTAAACCTGTTGAGGGTAATGGAGCTTGACCCATACGTGACCCCGACATATAAAGGTTTTCCCCATACCTATCGTCTCCGCTGTGCTGGAAGTCGCAATTTTGAGATAATTTATTAGCATATGCTTGGGCATCTTGGGAAATCTAGAATTATGGAATTAAATATAAAATTATAAAGAAGCTCCGGATATTATTTTGTACATATTCTTACCGCGTCGTTACATTTCATTGGCGGTGAACCATGTTGACTTCGGAAGTTGTTATTCTGGGATAAAGAATCTGAACAAGCGTCTCCTTTTACAAGGGACAGAACCCCCAGAAAAGCGACAAGGCTCAAAATTGGATTCATGTTTTTAATTGATCCTCTTTGTAATGTAGGTAATCATGTTTGATCACACCCGTGCTTATATACTCATACCTAATATACAGGCAAATTAGGGCGACCTTAAATATCGACGAGGATGTGCCATTTTTGAGTTAAACAATACATTTTATTCCAGAGAATATAATATTTATTAACCAATTTGTACGATAGCATGTGCAAATTTCCCATTAAATTGCGAGTGCAGTTCAGTGTAGAGAATTTGATTGATACAATTTGTTAAAATGATCATAACATAAATGATCAATATAATTAATGGAGGAAATGGAATAGGTAATATGCCACGTTTAATTTTAAATATTTTGTCATCTCATGAAAAAATTGTATCTTTCATAAACTTATATTATAAGTCATGAACGCCTTATTATCAATAAAAATAGATATACATACGAGTATAATATCGGAGCTTTTATGCTCTTGATATTCGGATCTAGCCAAGCCATTATATTTTTTTTTGTTTTAAGTTTTTCATATTGCCAACTATTTTACAATACAAAGGATAATGCTTTCAAATAAATTGAATAAATTTTTATTTTAACAATCTTAATTTCCAAATCAAAATTTAACTTTTTCCTTGAACATTCTCGGCAAACTGCCCCTCATAATTACCGGGTGGCTTGTAATTAGCTACAACAATAGTCCAGAGCCATCCATTCTTTTCGCAATTTACGACACCGACGCCAACTTCAGTTGTATCTTTCCAGACAAGTTGAGTGAAATGTCCAACATCCATCTTACATTGCCCGTCCGCTTGTCTGCATGTGGATCGGCAAGATTAGAATTGAGGATCTGACATTTTGAAGGAAATATCTTAGAAAATTTAAATTTCAATGTGACAAGAGCTTACCATTGTAATCATAACATTGCTCTTCAGAGTACCACGAATCTACAGCTGCTTTGGCGGCTACAAAAAGGGTATAATATTTTTAGAATTTTATTTTGATTTAATTTTGAATTAATTACCCGTGGAAGCAGAGGGTGGAGACCCACTTGTTCCAGACATGTAAAGATTTTCCCCATACCTATCGTCTCCGCTGTGCTGGAAGTCGCAATTTTGACCTAATTGGTCAGCATACGCTTGGGCATCTTGGGAAATCTGGAATTTAGAATATTATAATGCAAATAGAATTTCTCGCGATATCGTTATCTTACGGCGTCGTTGCACTTCATTGGAGGTGACCCATGTTGACTTCGGTAATTGTTATTCTGAGCTAGGGAGTCCGAACAAGCGTCTCCATTTACAAGGGACAGAACCCCCAGAAAAGCGACAAGGCTCAAAATTGGATTCATGTTTTTAATTAATGTAATTTGGGTTGATCCCACCCGTGTTTATATACCTGATCTACAGATAATTAGGTCAACCACAAATATCGGTGAGTATGCGACATTGTTGAGATAAATAACACGTTGTTTTTTCCAGAAAATATGATACGAGTGTTAATTAACCTTCATTTGAAAAAATTGCATTAATTCCAATATGCAAATTTCCCATTAAACTGCAAGTGTGTTTAAAATTTTATTTATTCAGTTTGATAAAATAATCATAATTAATAGAGATTAATTTTGGCACGTTTTTAAATGGTAATTAAAATGTAGGTCATTTCTGCAGGAAACAAATAAACACCAATTTTATATTAGCATCAAAATTTGATATTTTTTATTAAAAATCTTGCAATATCTTCCTTCTTATAGTGAAATATCATTAAATATGTGGAATTCAATTAATAAAATCAAGGAATATTATATTTTTATTGAAATATACATATTATTTTATCTAATCAAGTTCCATTTTGATTGCGATCGTAGATATACTCGTATAATATTTATTAGCATTGAATATAATTGAGAGAAATATTATATAACAATAGATATCATTTGCCTTTGATTGATTATTGCCCGTAAAAAATGTCAGTTATCTCTATAATTAATCAATAAATAATTATGCAAATCAATTTAGAGTTGATTTATAAGTTCAAAGTTGTACAGAATTTTAAATACCCTAAAAATTATTAAAATGAATTCATATATTTTATTAATTCTCATTCTAATTTCAAATAACATTTCTGCAAATAAGAATTCTCCGGATGAAATAAATAGAAATGTCTTTCCCGAGCCAGAACCTGAAATCTATTGTGAACTTCCTGAGGAATTATCAGCAGAAATCCAAAGTTATCAACCAACAGCCATCAAAATCATTAATGAAATCCTGTTTGGATCTTGGCGTCACCGGCTTTATGATGAGCTAGGGATTTTTGTGGATAAATTTGGAGCCAGACCTGTAGGAGCACCGAGTCTTGACCTTTCTATTGAATACATGGTTGGTAAAATGAAGGAAGAACTTGGGAATGATCAAGTTTGGACTGAGGATGTCAACGCCGTGGGATGGATAATGTACTGAAGTACTATTAACATAATATTTTGATTAAAAAAATCTATAATTTCAGGGGAGAATCAGAGGTCCGATTAATTGATCCATTTGAAAGGAAGATTAAATCAATGACAATCGGAGGGTGTGGAGAAACTCCAGGAATTGAAGCTGAATTTGTGGTTGCTCGAACCCTTGAGGACCTTCAAGGACTTGGAAGCGAAGTAACTGAAAAGATAAATAAAGATAGATTTTGAGAATTTTTTTGTCAGGTCGAGGGCAGAATTGTTGTGTTCAACAATGAATTTCATAATTATTCTTACGCGAGGCAATATCGAATTGACGGAGTTTATGAATCGGTTAAAATGGGAGCTCTTGGAGTCGTTGTGCGGTAATTTTTCAATTAAAAATACCTAAATTAATAATTTTAAAATAATTAGATCTACCACTCCTTTTTCACTTGATACCATTCATCATGGTTAAATATATTTTTACAAAATGCCAAAAATTTTTAAATGAACAGTTTAAAAATTTTTATAAAAAGGACATATTCCTGAGGGTTATTATGAGGAAGGAACTAAAAAAATACCATCAGGTTTTTAGGTTAATTTATCAACTAAAATTTTAACTAAAAATATTTCTAAAATATTTTAGTTATGATAACAATCGAATCCGCAGAATTCCTACAAAGAATATATGATGAGAGCGGTTTAATATTTAACAAATTCTAATACTTGAATAATTTTAATTTGTAATTTATTATAGATGCAGAAAATAGGCCCAAATTATTTTTGAAAGTTTTTGGAGACGAATATAAAAATGTTGTAACCCAAAATATATTTGGAGAATTAACCGGAAGAGAGAAGCCAGAAGAAATTGTTATTGTTTCTGGACATATCGACAGGTTTTATTAAAATATTATATTAATATTCTGTATTATTTTGATTAAAATTAAAATAAATTTCGAAAATAAGCGTAAATGTTGGCGATGGAGCAATGGATGATGGAAGGTATTCAAAATAAAATTAATGAAATTTGAAAACATCATAATTAATTATATCATATTAATTTATTTTTAGCGGTGTTTTTCTTGCAACTGAGGCAGTTGGTCTACTAAAACATTTGGATTTGATCCCACGGCGAAGTATACAATCTGTCTTATGGACAGCTGAAGAACTTGGTCTTGTTGGAGCAATATCGTTTATGGAAAATCATATAAATGAAATGTCAAAATATATTGCGGCATTTGAGGCAGATATTGGAACATTTCAGCCAAAAGGATTAGCTTTTGCAGGGAGCGATGACGCATCTTGTACGAACATTTTAATGATTATTTTAAAAGTATTTGGAAAATATATTAATTGAATTTCTTACAGGCATTGTAAAAGAAATCTTGAAATTAATTGGGGATATGGAATTTATGAGATTCCAAGTCGTTAGCTCAGATATATCCCTTCTACAGGCGGAAGGTGTTCCCGGATTTGAAATTTACACGGCAAATGAAAAATATTTTTGGTTCCATCATTCTGAAGTAAATATTTTATTTTAAATCCATCTTGTATTTGCTAAATGAAAAATAAAATTCTTAGGCCGATCGATTAAATGTTCTTGATCCTGATGAACTGGATTTATGCCTTGCACTTTGGACTACAACCAGTTATATAATAAGTGATTTGAGTATTCCTCTCCCAAGGTTTAAATTATTAAAATTCATTAAAATTTGAAAATAGCTGTATCGTTCAATTTAGAAATTCGAGCAATTGGGTAATCCCATTTCCAAGTTCAACTACCACAGAAGATGGTGGATGGAGCGACGATACAACAGAAAATTCACCTGGCGCATCCGGGAAGCTATTTGGAAATCATAATATTATTATAATGTGTATTATGTATATTTTTGAGTTTAATTGTAAAAAGTTTAAACTTTAAATAAATGACATGATAGATATATTGATAATTGATATATGTAGGTAAAAAATACTATTAAAAAAATATTCTCCCCTAAAAAAATACTCTGAATCAGCAATACGCAACTATCGAATAATTACATAGGAAAATGCTAAATTACGAGTCATAAATGGATAGCATGTGGATTTGGTATAAAATACCGGCCACATTAATTCAATAGATTTTTTGAATTATTATCTGGTCAAAGTTTTAAATACAATAGTACGAGTCGAGATGTACTACATTAGAGTCAATCCAGTTTTTTTGGATGATCTTGACGATCTATTTGTCCTTGATGTCTTTCAGTCTCGAACCCTGCTTCATTTATAAGTGGGCTGGACAAGTTTCATTTTTCTAGCTCATGATCCACGAAAGATAATAACATGTTAGGCAATTTTTTTATTATGTAAAAGTATCCTCAAACCTAATATTCTTGCTTTTAAGACAGTTGTTATATTGTAGTAAACGGAAGATATTATTATTAATTTCTGAAGAAGATATGGAAGCGATTTTAGATATACCTATATTGGATTTTCTAAAAAATGGGTAAATAAATATCAGTAAATATTCAAAAATATTTAATAGCTAAAAAATATATTTAAATATTTCAGATCAAATGTTCCAAAATGTTGTCCTCAAGGTCAAAATATCTTCTCCAGGAATCACCCAGAAATCTGTCTGAAATCAAATTTAACAGAATCAAACCTAAAACTTGAACAAATGGGTCCATATAATTGCATACAATTTGGAAGAAGATTTGCTCAAGGAATTGAAATTACCAGTACTTCTGATTTATACGAGTATAGATTTCATTTAACAAATTGCTAAATGTTTTATTAATAATATTAATTTATTTTATTTTCAAGCCTTGAAATATTGAAAGATAGTTCGTACTTTTGCTTTGATCAAATTGATGCAAATGATAATTCCGTATTTCTCTTTTCGTGTGGGAAAGAATGGCCATTTGAAAAATTCTCTTTACAGGTATAATTTTAAGAGTATTTTTGGATTTCTTTTAATATAATATTTGTAATTACAGCCTATTGAAAAATATATTCTTGGAGTCCCACTACTTATATCAATTGGATTTTTAATTGTAACAATCGGAGCTCAAATTCTCAGGAGAAAGAGAAATGAAAATATTGTTTTTTGGATAAAATTTTGCCTAATTATTTCATTTTTGGCTATGGATTTATGCGCATCGAGCGGAATATTCATTTTTAATGATGACAAAGCCAAATGCACGCTTTTGTATTCAGTAGGTTCGGTGACACTAATTAAAAAAATTTCAGATGCTATTTTAAAAAATTTGATTATTGCTACTATTATTGTATTGATATTTCAGTAATATTTGTAACCGGAGTGTGTATCCATTTTGCATTTACATGGATGGTCATTTTAAATGCCCACCTATTTTATTCCTTTTGGTGCGTACTGATATAATATGTAATACAATATTTTAGTAATTATTTTTATAAATTTTTATAAATCTGTATTAATACTTAATTATATTTCAGGAGATTAAGAAATCCAATCCCAGAATCTAAAAGTTATATGACAAAGAAATTTCTCGTCTATAATATACTTGGATGGGGGCTTCCGATTTTGCATATTTCCAACATGTTTATCCTCTCGACATCTTTATGGTATAAATTACAATTCAAAAAAAATATGAAATAAATATTTCTTTAATTAAAATTAAGGCCAACTCATCAATATTGCATAATTTATCCAGAACTTTATATGGATGCAGTATTAGGAGGGATTGCCTTAATTAATATTGGCTGTTTTGTTGGAACATTTGTTTTTATTTTAAAATATCGAAATGAATTCAAATTCTCAAGAGAGAATCAAAATGACAATGCAACTTATGCTGAATTTCAAAAATCGTAAGAAATTATATATTTTTTAATATTTATTATGATTTTAATTTATGCAGTGCCAAAACATTTTTCAAACTTTTCTGGATGTCTGGAATCCTGTCATCAGGCTTCACTTTTGAAGTTTTGCTTGGAAATTCTCTAAACCCGCCTTGGTATTCTCAACTCTTCAGATTCGTCATCTCGCTTCATGGAATTATGGTATTTGCTTTCTTTGGGTTCCACCGGAAATTATTCACGGATTTGAAGAGAATTCTAATTAAAAGTAACTTTTATTTTGTAAAATTATATTTGCTATATATTAGTATTTGGAAGATTCATATCTAATCTTTGAATTTTATTTTAGAAAACTCCACTATACAAAATAACGGTGCATCAATTAAGTCGCAAATGAGCATTGTCAGTTCTTTATCTTCAAATGGAGAAACTAATATTTAATTATTTTTCCTAATAATGCATTATTTATATTGCATTATAATGGAATTATGCATTATAATGGAAAAAAAGCTAAGTATATAAAAAATAGCTAATAAATTTTACATTTTTAATTTCTATTATAAACTTTGCAAGTAATAGCTAAGTTTTATAGTTTTGAATTTGTTAAGTACATATGTAATTTTTAAAATTTGCATGATTTAATATGCATTTATATAGTAGGTATATATTTTGGCATTATTTCTAAAATGTAGAATTTTAATGAAGACACGCATAAGGAAGAATCTCATTTACTGATATTTACTGATATTTGTATGCCCATAATATTTGAAACTCATTTAAATAGCCTGAATGTGCATATCCTTATTTATTTAAAAGAAAAGAGTCGCCACAAAAACCTACATTAAAAAATCTCCGCGAATTTATCTCTTAATCTTTAAAACACAGCCTACCCCCTAAAAGATATCTGTATAATCTTTTTAATCCTTTTATAAAATCTTTAATACCGCCATTGAGCTTAACCAAATAAACGTTATCCCTCAGCTAACAGTTTGCTGATGCTTCATTTATTTTGTAGGCTCCCTATTCTTTAAATATACGGGAATATTTGTTGAAAGATGGGGGAATTTTTTGCTCAATTAACTTGGCAAAGAAGCGGTGAAGACTGAAGAATTGATCATAATTTTTTCGCGAAAAAAAGATGTACCTTCTTCGATAAGACTTGAGTATTGTATATTGTATATGCTTTATCCTTATCCTTAGATTTATCCCTATACTCGGACTTGTACCTCCTACCTGTAGTAAATGTAATCCTTCAAATACTGATATTGTATTGGCCCCTATGTAATTCCAATACCTGTATAGTGTAGACTCGTTATTTCCTTTCCCTTTTTCTTTAGAGAGCTGTACATGCATTAGCTCTGAAACTCGAAGGTCAACGTAACACAACTTACTTATTACAAGCACTTCCTACCTACACGAATAATCTGTACTTTTAAAGAAGGAGGGAAAGGTAAAAAGGGGTAAAGGAGTAGGCTGGCTGCATGTTGGGCAATCCTACAGCTATCTTAAAAGGTATTGAATCAACTTGTACACCTCTCTACCTTCTATTAAACATATGGTAAAATGTACAGGTAAAACATATTGAGGAGCCTGGGGCATTTTCTTACAGGTATTTTTTATTATGTGCATCTCTTAAAGAACTCGCCATTACATTTAATATAGGGGGTTTTACTATTAGTAATAGTATAGGGGATAAGAGAGAGGAGAATCCTTCGAATATTTATATTGATGACGAAAGCCCAAGTATTGTGCACGAATCTACGTAAGTGAGAAGGAGTATTTTGTAATTCCAGATCTTGGAAATTTTAATTTTATTATCGAAAAGACTGAAATTTAATCGTGGAATATATGTGGAGTTAAAGGGGAGTGATTGCTTAAGGGTTGGGGTGTTAGAAAAACCGAAGAACCTGGTTTCCAATCGGGGATAATTAGCCAAAATGTTTAGGGTGAGTTCATCTTTTATTCATATTGACTAATTTGAATATTTCTAGGTTTTGTATTACCTAGTATGCTAATATGTAGGTTTAAAAAAAGATTTTTTATGATTCTGGGGTGTTTTTCCCGTATTCAATCATTTCCCATAAATATCGTAGGAAATTTCTGTCGCAAAATTACAGCTATATTTATTAATGAATTTGTACACCTGCTTTAGGTTCTAAATATCCCATATTCATGTAATAAAATATCAAGTTCAGGAAATTCTTTTAATAAATTCCCTCAAGGCCTTAATAGAGTGAACAATTTAGAATTTTATTGTTTTTAAAAAATATTTTTAAAACCTTTCCGTAAAACCTTATATTCAAATACAGATTTTTAATTGAAATACTTTGTAATTTCCAAAAATTCATATTTTTTTATTTCTTTTCCAGGTCACATTTTTATTTTTAGTAGCTCTAAGCTTAGTTAGTGGAGACCATCATCAAACGCATCAAGGTGAGATAATAATTTGATTAAAATCTTACGCGTTAAAGCAATATTTAATAACCCAAAATTATATTTTGAAAAATATTTAAATAATAAATTTTGTATTTCAAATTTATTTAACAATTTTATTATTTTTCAGTCGAATTTGCGAGTGAAACTGTAGACGAAACCAAAAATCTGGAGGAATCCCAGATTGAAGTAAAATGCGGTCTAGACGGAATTCGGGTTAAAATCCCAACTCCTCATCCATTTTTCAGCGGAATGATTTATCCATTGGTATGATAATTAAACTGATATTTAAACCAAATTTTTTTAAAATTAAATTAAATATCAATTTCTGATTTTTTAAAATTTAGGGCCTGAGCAAAAACTCGTCTTGTTTGGCGGAATATGAAGCTGTTACTTCATCAAAACTGGAATATAAACTCCCACTTCGCGCCTGCAACACAATGAAGAACAATGATGATTCAAAAGTGGATTTCACTGAAGAATTTTACAACACAATTATTCTTGAACCTCATCCTAAATTGGTCACAGGGAAGGGGAAGGGATTTCATATTCGATGTAAATACGCCAACTCTGGAGTTAAAATCAGTCCAAGTTCTCCAAAAACTGAGCGAGTTGCAATGAGGATTAAATCTACCAAAAAAGCGGTGGAGGAATCTCAAAATGATTCTGAAGTAAAACATGGGAAAAAATTGATCCAAATTGGAGATCAAATTGAGATTGAAATTGAACCAGAGGATTCTTCTGTTCCTTTCATTGTCACTGATTGTAAAGTCCGAGATGGACTTGGTTGGTCAGAGGAGACCCTACTAAATAAAGATGGATGTCCCACCGATCCTGAAATCTTTGGCGCATTCCGGTATGAAAACCTTGCAGGAAATGACGAAGCTGGGTCAAAAGGAAGAAGGAGAGCTGTTGTTAAATTCCTAGCCCATAAATTCCCATATTCCCCCTCAGTGTATTATTCCTGTGCCGTAAGGTTTTGCCCTGATGGAGAAGAATCAAGCAATTGCCTTCCACCAGAGTGCGATGCAACAGGAATAAATAAGAATTTCCAAAGGGGGAAGCGTGAGACTTTCGTGGGGGAGGATTCTCCAGCTACCATCGAGGTTTATAATGGAATCCTTGTTGAGGAGAACCCCAATGGAATTGATAATGCGGACATCGGGGAGAGTGAAGGCCGTTCTGATGCTCTTTGCTTCAAAAAGCGGGATTTTGCGCTCGCGATTGCCTTTTCAGGTTTGCTCAAAAATTATTTTAATTAAATTATTTTTTTAAATCATGATTTATTCAGGCTTGTTCCTGATGATTGCTGTAATTGTTCTCCTGTTCGCTCTTTGCCTTCGTCGAAGAGGAGGCAGCAGGAAAGGATCCTCAATTGATGGTTCTGGAAGTTCCATTTATTCAACCACAGTAGGAGGCTATACGAACACCGCCTACTCCCATTCAAGCTAAAAGAAAAAAAATTACGAATTATGCAAGAATTTAACTTATTGTGTTTTAATCGTTAATTTACGCGTATTGTACTCCAATTAATAATTACGAACTAACTATCTAGTGTGTTTTTTGTTGTTATCCATAAATAAGTAATTCAGAGCTGCAATCATTTAATTTAGTAACAATTAACTCAGAGACCTTACCAATTTACCATAAAATATTTGCTTAATAAGCTTGTAGATTTTGTATGAAAAAATACTCATTTTAAAGAAGGGCTAATGGGCTTTTACAGGGGTTGGGAATTTTTCTTTTTTGGGGGTTTAAAATTTTATTAAAAATGCAATTTTTCGGCCTAAATATATTCAGATAAATCCGTATGTATGAAATATAATTTTCTAAATTATTGAAAGAATTATCTGTATATTTGAATTCTCAAAAAATATTGCAAAATATATTAACAAATGAGGGGCATATTGTACTAGTACATTACTCAAACAGTTAAATAGATTTAAACCAATTAACAAAGCTTTTATTCAATTGTACCAAAATATCTGTTATTCATTTTAACTTTAATTTTAAGAATTAATATAAATGTTATTAACTGTTTTAATCATTAACTAATTAATAAAAGTAGAAAAATAAATTGATTAATATTTTTTAAAAATGAAATATAATTCAAGGAAAAACAAGCAAAAAGAAAACAGTTTATTTAGGTATCATATTGTACTATGCAAATATTAAAAAGAACAACTAGAAGAATCACATTTGAGAGATGTATCAATTTTTTAACTACAAAAAAATGAATTCTTAAAATCGAGTAAAAAGATTGCTAAAAAATTTTGGTACACTCGAAGAATAGGAAGATATAGCAGGTGAAGAGGATCCATAGGTATTTAAGGGGGCGGAGGATTGAGGGAATCGACTATAGCCGAAGGAACTAGAAGGGGAATGAGAGATTGAGCTAGGGATTGCAGAGTAAGAGTCGGCTGGAATTGAGCTAACTAAACCCGGAGCTCCCGAATAAACTCCAGAAGATACTGGATGAGGAGGTGCTGAATAAGTTGATTGATGTGGATTTGCTCTTTGAGTGGCGATGAATTGCTTCAATAAATTTACAAGCTCTTTAACTTCTCCCGTGGTAGCTTCACCAGTCTCATTGACTAGAGTTGATGAAGTTCCATTCATCTCTACTCCTGGAACGACCTCTTGTGTCCAAGAAGGTACCGAGAGGTCAGGCGGAGGTCCTGCTGGGGGCCACCCTCCAGAGGAATAACCTCCGTAGCCTCCAACTGGAAAATAATTATTCTTTGAAAAGATACTGGCAAAAAACAAGATATCTCTCAATTACCTGCTTCGGTGGTTGTTGTTGTAGCCTCTGTCGTTGTAGTTGTTGTTGTTGGCTCTGTTGTCGTCGTGGTGGGCTCAGTTGTAATTGGAGCAACAGTGCTGTTTTTTTAAACAAAAATCAATCAAATTTCAACAAAGAAAACCACAAACTTACTTGATTTCAAAGCCAACTTCTGCTTGAGATCCAGGGAGCGGGTCATTCCCTACTGCATAATCAGGACCGTAATCCGAGGAATTATCTTCATATGATTCAATGCCAACCTCGGCTTGAGGCTTAGGTCGAGGCCTTTTGGTGGTGGTTGTCGTCGTTGTTGTTGTTGGCTTTGTGTATTCATATCCTTTTTCATCATCATATCCTCCAGGTCTCCTCCTCCCATTTTTCACCCTCATTTTGGCTTGTTCCATTTTTTTACTCTCGGCTGCAGCCCTCTCTGGCGGGTTATTTACAATTAGAGGTGAGATATTTGAATTTCCAGTTCGAAATCCAATTTCAGGAACCTCAGGAACCTCTTCCTCCTCATCCGCTTCATCTCTCAATGGCTTTCTTCCCTTTTTCCTGGGGCTTGTAGCCTCCTCCTCACCTTTCTGAATTTTTACAACCTTCTTCCGAATATTTTGTCCCTTTCTCCTCGCTCCGCTCTTTCCGGACCCTCGAGCTCTGCCAAATGCTGCTGATGGCTGCCTTTCGGAAGAATCTGAATTATCTACCCTGAAACCTACTGGAGAGTGAAGTCTAGACCTGGGAGAAAGCTTAGTCCGGAGCACAGTCTGTCGTTCATCATACTCATCAAAAGAGACAGGCTCATCCGAACTACCAATTGGCTCAGTTGCCCCACCAGCTTGACTAAACCCTTCAAAAGCATTTCTAGCATCTAGGTCTACTGCAGGCTGAGATGGATCAATCTCATCATCATCAGCAAGCCCAGCAAAATCTAGGTGGCGGTCTTCGACATCTTGATTATCTACTGATTCAAGGAGAGCTTCCTCTTCTGGGAGCGAGAGGAACGAGGGGAGTGCGGAGACGGGTACATTACTTGATGCTTGCTTTCGCCCACTTAGTTTCCTCTTATCACCGCTAGAGGACACTGACATACTCATTGATACTTTCATTGGAGGTTCTTTAGGGAGTCGAAGCCCTTCGGTTCGAGCTTCCTTTGAAGGAGGAATATATGATTTTGTAGGAAGGGACATTGCATATCCCTCGTATCCGGGTATTGAAAGGAATATGATGGGTTGTGGGAGATTGTAGACCTTAAGGCGCTCAAGTGGGTTGCTCGCGTTTGGATTTGAGACGCCTAAAAGTGTTGATCCTCCCTGATTAAAGATGATTGGCATATTTGAATTTGAGTTTTGGGTGAGGAATCGAAGCTGATTTGGATCTAGCACTGGGGAAATTTGAAATTGAAAAAAAATTATAGGATTTCTATTTTTATAACGAGATTTATACTTACAAACTGTGTCTGGTGGTAGGTATTCCTTCCCTGGTTCGGATGGCGGCAAATATTGATTCTCTGGAGCTCCGATAGATGACACTGCCCCATATTGTGAATTGGGAACAGGAGCATTATACTGAGCTTGTGGAG